>JAAOAT010000596.1:0-100361 GCA_013186855.1 Fusarium ramigenum
AGCTTGAGAGACATAGTCGCGAGTAGCGTCACCAATGTTCAACGCGAAGCCGTCGAGGCCCATCGATTTGGCATTGTCGATATCTTTACGGGCATGCTCCTCGGTCACAGTTCCGACCTAGGCGGCATAGTAGTTAATAACAGAGCACTGCGGGTAGATGAGTGGGAAAGAAACTGACCATGTAATGGGCAAATACTGCTTTAGCACTGGCAACTCTAGCCAAAGTGCTAGAGATGGCCAACAATTTGACCAGCCCCCTCATGATGAACGCGATCAGAGCAAATTGTAAGGCAGCTTTGGAATGCCTATGCCAAACCACATATTGGCATGATACCTGTATTTATTCCCACTCGCTTTCTGTTGCCGTCTTTTCACATCTGAGGCAATGCGACTTACTAGCAAAATGGGTCGAATGATGTTACATCGAGAATGTCGGAAATGACGGAGGCCACTAAAGCCGACACATGTGTTCCTGCAGGAGCTGTCATGATAACCCCCCATTGCCCAACTCGGCATTTCAAATAGACTCACCTGTATGCTTCAATGATTTAAGCTTTCGGTTATATGCTAAAGAGGTTGCTCGGTGGGCGAAGGATTGCTCTACCCTCAGAATCGTATAGCTTCAAACGCTATGGTGCCATTGAAGTCCCCACCACGGTTATCTCGGCAGCCTAGGCGAGAAGGATGGACCCTCAAGGAAGGCCGAAGGTGACAGCCTGAATCCTTCAGATTGGATAAATCCTTTTTTTAGTCAGTGATAGGGTAGAATGATTGCCTTGCTGTGATCTGCAAGGGACAAGATATGGGAGATAGAAATCGGCAGTGCAAGTAATACCGGGATTCGAGCCACATGGCGGCGAGAGCGACTATCACCGCCGTTGATTTGCAGATCGCCGGAACTTAAACGCCCAATTACAGAGTCCATTCTAAGATTGAAGTCTATCTCAAATTCAAGCGCTTGACATAACAAAAACACCATATCATACATAGCCAGCCTACAGAGAACCAAAAATCACCCTTTCAAGCCCGGAATCAGTTGTTTCTATGCCATCGTATGCACCTCGGGAATTGCGGTCCAGCGAGTACCGTACCTGCTCTTGCTGCGCCAATGGGCTCCAAACCAGTAAAGAACAAAGGGAAAGGAAGTCATGACACCAGAAATAATGCCAAAGAGGCTGAAAGTCCAGGCTCCACCAAGGTTGGTAAGCATGTCGAGGATGAAGACTGGTACAATGCCTGCGCAGGCCAATCGAAAGCATGCCGCAGTGGTGAGGGCAGATAGAGTTCCAGCTGGCGGATATGCATCAAATAAATAGGAAATGAACGAGATGAGAACCATTGCGTTGCCCCAGACATAGACTGCTGTGCCAGAAATTGGAGCAAGGTAATGAATGCTGGGAGTTGCAGTGAAAGCTACCCAGAACAGAGAACCAGCTACCAAGAACCCTCCGAACATGGCTGGAACAAGACGCTTCTCGATATCTTCCATGTTTCGCTTAGCTCGACTGGAGAGTAGAGCCTCGATCAAGGAGGATGTAAGAAGTGCGAGTATCACTCCGACAATAGCGGAGACGAATGCCAGACCAGATTGTTTAACTCCAAAGCCATACGTGGCGCCCAATGCAGCTGGTACAGAAATGAACCACTGGAACACAACTGCAAAGTTGAGGCCAAGGTAGAGAGAGATGACGATGACGAGAGGTTCTGTGAAGAGCATTTTGACTGGTGTGAGAACGGTGATATGGGTCATTTCGGAAAGTGTCACACCGCTTTGAGCGCATGGCAGCCTGATACCGCTCTTGTTGTAGCGAATGCGGGTTCGTAGGATCTCTCGGCCATATGTCTCAGGCATGAAGGAGCCAAATGCAAGGGCTGCGGTGGCGAAGATGAGGGTAACCCATGAGAGCCAGGCGGGCCCTTTGGCTGCGAAGACAAAGCCTCCGATAATAGGGCCTGCAGTCACAAATGTCAGTTTTCTGTTCACACGTAAGAGACAAGTCAGGACATACCAGCTGCGGCCCCAAGATAAGAGGCGAGAGTCAAGAATGAATAATATGTCACAGTCTTATTGGCAGACCAGACATCAGCGAAAGTGCCTTCAATCAAGACAACGCAAGGACCACCAAAAAGTCCAGCCAAGAAGCGGAAAGCCAGTAGTGTTGAAATGTTTGTCGCGAGACCGATCACGATCACACAGAGGCAGAAAAGTGGGAAACTGGTGAAGTAGATGGGTCGTCGGCCGTATCGCTCAGAGAGATGCGGAGTATAGATGGGCGCGAAAAAGACGCCAAAGAATGGCATTGTGAAACCGAGAACAGCGACGCGCTGTGAGACACCAAATGCCTCTGGGATGGCGCCGATGGCTGCTGTGTAAGTGGTTGTTCCGTACATACTATCTAAGTCAGTATCTTTTTGTTGCTTCAGGGCGTGGGCAACTTACATGACAAAGACAAACAAGAATGAACAGGCTGAAACGTAGACTTTCTTGAGAAATGACCAACTCATGGGGCTATCAGGGTCAGTCGGTGAGAGGTTATGTCCTCCAGATCCGGCATTAGCTCTGATGCAAGGCTCGTGTTCATCGTCAGGCGTGTGTCGACCGTCCATGTTCTCTGTTTGTGACGCCGTGTCGAAGGCTGGCATGTTGGGTGTTGGTTCGAAGCTTGTCATGTTGGAAGTCATGTCATACGTTGCTGTATGGTGGGCAGCGTCCATGTTGTTCATGTTGGAGATAGAGGTTAGGAAGAATCTAGATTGGTCGGATTGGTTTGAAGGATGAGAAGTGGTGTTGTTTGATGGATTGAACAACAGATGCCAAAGTCAATCGCTTATATACACCATTGCTTTGGACCCCAACATTGATGCTCTCATCATTTTTCCTCGAAGAAATGCATCAAAGCTTACATAGCCCTGTCGAGAGGCGGAGCGACGCCATTTGCATCAGCTCTTTGAGATAAACAAAACGAAGTTGCCCAATGCCGATCAAACCCTGGGGTCAAACCGAATAAGAACTCATTTTCGCCAATGTTTAATTGAAGCTTTGTCCGCCAGATAATCAGAATTACTGAATGCAGTAAAGCTGCCCGTTGACTTGGCTCCCGCAGGGCTGAAAACCTTAGCGCTGACATTGTGGCTTTGTTCTGATTGCTTCCAATCTTTGGCGCTGGAGCTCCCCTGTACCGTTGAGAACTTTACTCAATTAGGCAATCCTGATTATGAACCTCGAAACGGTCTGAGCGAAAAATCGTATTTGGGAAATATTCAGGGGATCATGACGAGTTTGAAACCAACAGCTACTCTCTGATTGAAACAGAAACTGATTTCGAACACAGCAGCGTGCAGCCCATCTCAGGCTTCTGTCGCGACTAACGGCTGGCTACCCGCTGTTGACGATGGTCTACAGCGCACTAGGTACCCGCAGCACCTTGACCCCCTAGGCGGCTAGGGGGTCCTAGCGCTTCTGCTGGCGAGCGTACCACGTAAACATCACAATTAAAAATTGAGAACAGGCATTCGCGTAAGTCTTGAGCAAAAACAGAGACAATTGTATGATTGAAGAAAGTAGGAATTGATAAATTGATACTGAAATGGAATGATTACATGCTATCTGTTATGTACCCGTGGCCATCACAACCTCCAACAAGTCATCAAGCAAAGTAGGCAGAGAAAGCGAGCAGACTCAAGATAGCCACAACCATGGCAGGTTGACCAGTGGGGCAACCCGACACGCCGTTCATTTCATCCTTCTTCATACCATCTTCCTTCTTATCCATCTCGTCGGTCGAATTCATAGAGTCCCCATCAGATGACGATTTCGCCTGGCCAAAATTGGCATCAAACTTCTCGCACCAAAGACCAACGTAGGAGAAGTCTTTCGCAGTGTAGCCAGCATCGAGCTTGACCATGATATCCATCTTGGAGGAAGTGTCGCTGATGCGCTCTTTGTTGATACGGAAGCCAGATGAGAGGTCTTCGGTCTTGGATCCCCACCAGTAGAGAGCTGGTGCGGAAGCGTCTTTGAGCTGGTAGTCGGAGATCTTGAGTTCAGTGTTGCTGACGACCTCAACTGTGCCGCCGAGGCCAGCGTCCAGTGAGGATAGGGCACCAGAGTCGCCCATCTTGGCGGCTATGGCAGCGGAGGCAAAGAGAATAGCGGCGAGCTTGAAAGCCATTGTGGAAAGAAGAGATGTGTAAAACTGAGGTTTGAGGTAATTGTTGCGTTTGCAGAAAGGTTGCTGTAGATGGAGGTAGATTGTAATTGAGTTCGATTGCTGATGACTGATTTCATCGTACTCTCTCAATCTTTTTATACTGCCCGTACTGCTTCTCCTCAATTCTATAAGAGGTAATTCAGATGATACAACAAATAAACCCCAGAAAAAATTATCCGCCTGGGAGGCTAAATGTTTCACAGCAGGGCTTTGCCTAATTTTACCGTAAAATTAAGCTTGTTTCCATCCGCATTGCCCAAAAGGGAAATTCTGATTAGCGATGGTGGTCAACTCAGCCAGCGCCCGCACCTCCAAGCATAGCCTCGACGCCACGGCAGGGATAGCATCAGAGCGTTTGATCAATCAACAATGTTTCTTATTTACCGTGCTGAAATGTTAATCTCTCAGCCCCAAGCCGAGCGTTTATTCTTTGGAATCCAGTTCAGCCACGGGTTTCGAATGGTAAGTTTGATCAATCATCAGTTGCGATAGCTCTGTTGCACTGCCATGCTTCTGACAATATGAGCTTCTCTGTCAAATATTTAGTGTCTGTACTCTCCATGTTCATGGCCAGTATTGATCCATTAGTCGCCCACTTTGGCTTATCCTTTTTGATCATTATCACCATCCGAAAATGACTGATCCCGTGATTATCGATCGCTATACTGCTGCCAGAGTTTACTTCAGCAGCGTTGTTGGCTTAATATTCTTGGAATCCCTCATTCCTTTCAGTATCTATGTCTTCCAAAGATACAACAAGTGTAAGAGCTGCATTTCTTCATGCTTAGGCTTCGCTAATTCGCCCAGATCGACGACAAGATCGAAATGTGTTGCACTGGAGTATCACTGTCTGGCTTCACAAACTACACAGCTTCCCGCTTCCTCTCCCGTATTTAGACTGGCACATCACCGATGCTTCTCGCTTCACAGCTTTTCTCGCACTTAACTTGATCTTCAGCGTACAAACCAATGAGTTCACGGCCGATTATACTCTGTATGGCTGGCTAGCAATTGCCAATGCTGGTCTCGCACTGCTGATGGCATCCCGAAACAATCTATTCGCGACCCTCCTGCGTATTCCCAGCCCAGTTCTCCTTCAGTACCATCGCTGGATCGGCCTTGCAACAGTTTCCCATGCAACAGCCCATGTATCGTTCAATATCCAGCATTACATCGAGACAAAACAAGTCACCACCAGCTTTGGAAACCATCGGATCCAGGTTGGCTTGATGGCCTGGATCGCGCTAGCCTTGCTCTTTCTCACGGCCCTACCGATTGTGCGACGCCGCTTCTTCGAAATCTTCTACTACACACACGCTCTGTTCTTCGTTTTCGTCGTCGGGGCTTTGATTCATGCCGCGCATGGACCGGAGTTCATGCTTCCGGGGCTTTTGCTCTGGGGCATCGATCGAGCGATCCGATTTGCGTACAACTTTCGCACCATCCAAGTGCAGAGTGTTGAGTCATTTGAGGGCAACGTTACAAAGTTCAAGGTCAAGGGTCTGAGGACTCGTACTCCCGGACAGGTTGTCTGGCTTCAAATCCCAAAGGTGTCCTTTTTGAACTGGCATCCATTCACTGTCGCCAGTGCACCGAATGATCCTGAGAAGACTGCGACGATCGCCGTCCGAGGTCTTGGGGGCTTCACTAAGGCTGTGCAGTATGCTGACTGCAACGGGGATGAGAATCCACACGGATGCGCTTCCTTGGACTCAAACAGCATGATGGCTCACCCGCTCAAGATGCGTCTTGATGGCCCATATGGTGTTGGCTCAGTGTCCTGGGGCTTACTGCCAGTGACTGTCCTCGTCGCCGGGGGCATTGGAATCACGCCAGGGATCAGCATTGCGTCTCATATCATCAGACAAACGAGCATCGATGTAGGCGGTCATTCCGCGTCTCACATTTATCTTCTTTGGGTCGTCAGAGATGCTCAGCACATCCAGTGGTTCGCAGATGAACTGACTGAACTTGCCAATGCATGTGCAAAGCCGGATTCGTCAACAACTCTGGAAATATCGATATTTGTAACTGGTGGAAGGCAGCGTGAAGTTCACGTGAGCGGCCCGTCTCATGAAATGCAGGTCATGAGCTCTCCGCAACCTTGGTCTATCCATTTAGGGCGACCAGATCTAAAGCAGTGGTTCAGGCAGCTTAAGGTTAACAATCTTTGCATGGATGCCGCTGTGAACTTATGCGGTCCAAGGCAACTTATTGAGCAAGGTAGAGCAGCTGCATGTGATGTTTCTGATAGAGAAGGACTTTTCTTTGTACAGGAGGAGGTGTTTGAGCTATAGACTGTTGTTTACGTTCCCATTGTAGCTATATACTCAATTGATCATTATGTCCAATGGAAAACACTCTTCTAGGGTGATTGTCATGATACAGTCATCAACTCTCATCCTAAAGTTATTCGAAATATAGTCTAAGCTGGTCTAAACTGGTCTAAACTGTAAGTTAGCCATTCTTTGAGGCTTTCGTCACTGACGCTTGCTACGCGACCGACGAATCAAATCAGAGCTATAGAGGCCCACTGTTTTATCTTATCACTGACACTTGTTTTCTCAGCGCCTGAAGTGCTGGCAGGGACGAGCCAAAACAGCCGCCAAAGCCTCAACACCAACGCCACACCTCATCCGCCGACAAAAGCATGTCACGATGGTTACAGAAATGACAAAAAGAACATTCGGAAGGCAATGGGATTGCTCCCGCCNNTTCGCATTACCGGATACTCGGAATGAAGTATTAGTACGACGCTCTAACCAACTGAGCTACGGAAGCCGTCCGAATGCGTTGGAAGCCGAGAATCTTCACCGGGCTCAGGTTTCTCGAACCGCGCCAAGATGGCCATTTTCTTGGCTACATCTTCAGTCATCTCTACAGTATTTCAACCTCATTCATAAGCTACTTGGGATAGCTTCTGTGGCTATATTTATGCAACACGCACCAGGCTCTCAAAGACCTACACATAAATCTCACTCTCCGATGTCCGCCGATGCCAGCGTCAATGCCCCATCACAGTCTCTCGGCTTACGTCTCAATGATTCGGCTTAAGCTCTCTTTCTTCACATTTGCGAGGAGGCTGACTTCCATCTGTCAAGCTACGGTCTCCCAGGTTGCTGGGACATGGTTTGGTCTCCCTCTGTTTCATGACCTAGTGAGAGCCATGAGTCACTGCCTGATCGGAGTGTACTTATTCCAGATCTATTACTCTACTGGTAAAGAACGGATGTACTTCAGTCTTGAGTAATTTCTCTATTCAGTGCGATCTCCTGTGTTGGAAAGTACCAGTTCTAATCCTTCTGCTCATCTACCTACAAGTACAAATACCCCAGACTCTCCCTCCTACGGCCCATCAAACACCAAGAGGCTCTGAACAGCCACTCTTCCAAACGCACTTGCCCATAACCTCTGTCGTCCACGATGAAAGGGAAACTCCGCCACAACCATGACACTAATATCCTCTGGCCGTAGGCCAACCTTGACCAGCAACTCGAGCACCGCCACGAGCGTTTCTCCAGTTGCGAGAACATCGTCAAGTACAACCACTTTGTTGCCTTTGCAGAGTGTACTGGCATCCATCTCAAATCTACCGTTATCGGTCGTGCTGGGTACGTGAGATGACATGTGCGACGAACGTCTCCGAACAGATACCGTAGGTGGGGGAAATTTATTGCTTTTTGCGATGAGAACATGAGAAACTCCTAGTTTTATTGCCAGAGGCGAAGCGAATACAATCCCACTGGCTTCGCTAGTGACTATAGCATCCACCTTCGCCAGTCACCTGAGAAATGATGCTTCAGGAGCGAAGTGCACAGCTCGAGTCCTCCCTTCTGTTGGGCGATATTCAGGACGTAGCGAAAGTCGATGTCCTTTCGTGGAAAGTCGGGTACTGACGGGACCATGCCAGCTAGCTGACGAAGCTCTTCGCTCACGAGGGGAATGAGACTTTGGAAGGCAAATGACATGGTAGGTTCATCTCCACTCACTTCGTTGTCAAAGGTGAAGTTTGGCGAGTAGATTCCGTCTCTACCCATGTACTCTTCGCAGTATGTTGTCTTGAACTTGTTTCCATCTCCCCATCTTCGCAAGTTCCGCGTAGCCTCGCTCGCTTGGACCCGGACGTCGATCAGTCTGGCATCATGAACGAGGTGTGATAACGTTGCACCAGGAGCCATCTCTGTCATGCCGGTTATGAACAACACATCCGAGGCATCGTTTTCCAGCACTTCAAGAAAGTGATTATCTCCCGCAGAAGGATCTGCCTTCAGTTTCTTCTTGAAGAAGTCATGGAGGGACTTCCGGTGCTGTTCTTTGTAGTGTCGATCGTTGATAAGACGCTCAGGATCAGAGCCTGTTGCTGCTGCGTATCTCCTCTTGGTCACCTCGCTGATGCTGACTACTCGACTACTGTATCCGTGTGCTTTAAAGACGGCAGACCAGATATCAGCACAGTAGTCCTTCCCAGCACCGTGCTCACCGGTGACAAGAATGACGAGCTTCTGTGGCAGACCGCTCAGTGTTAGAGGGCATGTGTGCGCTAGTATGTTTTTGGGGTCGAATGCTTTCTTAAGCTTTACCAGTCGTCGGCGATTGGGACCAAAAGCTTTAGTGGCTAAGATACTATCTCGAGGATCAGGTCCAAGATCTGCACCGTACACCCCTTTGCTCATTGGCAGGAGCTCGTTCACAACCCGGTAGACCCAGCGGATAACAGCGTCAGCAATGGGCTTTCCGTCGTATTCTCTGGGCCAAACACCAGTGACAATGCAAGCAAAGTCCCAGTCTCTGCAGCCGAAAGCAGAATCCTCGGACGCAACATGTCTCACAGCTTTACCACCATGCACAAGATTTAAATAACAGTAGGGTGTAGGAGCATCTCTCGTGGCAGATATCAAGACCTTCATAATACCTGGGTTGGCTATGTCCTTCAGAAATACGCATCGTTTGAAGGCAGAGGTTTTGCCACCACCGTGTCCTTGATGCATCTTGGATACGTACACCTCCTTGTCGAAGAGCTCAATAGCATCAATCGTCTTCGGGGGCGATCCCGTGGAGTTGCCTTGTGGGATACCCTCCAAGGAACATAAGAAAGTGGTCATTCCACAGCAGATGTTCCCACCTTCGCAGTACAGGTAATAGTCTGAGGAAATGTCGTAAGGATACCGGCTGGATACATCGCGACTCAAATTCGTCAGTGCCTCTTCAGCATTGTGGCCGCTCGGATAACCATAATTACATACTGAGAACTTTTGGGCTGTGTAAGACTTGAAAGTCACGCTGATGACAATACCGAAGTTCGTTCCGGCTCCTTTTAAGGCCCATAATAAATCCTCATCACGTTCGTGGCGAACGGCATTCGGCGGTCGATGTTGTTCAGGAACGTAACCGACACAGAGGAGTTGACCGCTGATCACATCAACCATGACAGCACCGACGATAGCGTCGCAAGTGAGGCCACAGTGCCTGGCCAGATGTCCAATACCACCTTGTAGCCAAAGCCCAGCCCCAACATCCGGTCGGGAGCCCAAGGGGACTGTCACGCCTACAGGCATGGTCTCGCGGATTATATCCTCCGTCCTGCATCCAGCCTCGGCGACAACCCAACATTCCGTGTCTACATCTTGGGGTGGATTGACGATATGGACTTTGTCGAAGGCACCCATATCAACGGAGACAACATTAGGCCAAAGGCAATGATCACTGTGACCACCGCCCAGGATCGCCAAGCTAGTTTTGTTGGCCAGTGCCCATTGAACACATGATTGAACCTGGCTGATGTCCAATGGTCTGACGATAGCAGCAGGCTTGTTGCGTACCGCTTGTCGATTCTTGACTTCGTAGGGCCTGTGTGCCAGTGGCACAAGAGCAGCCAAATCTGGTAGGTTTTTGGCATTTCGGGTCATTGCAATCATGATTTCAGGTGAGTTAAATATAAGATGACCTGGGCGATCGTCGTCATGGCGCGCCAGTTGGCGGCAGATCGTCCGCCACTGAGCTTGACGGGTCTCATATAATACTCCAGTCGTCAAACGGTATCCGGCAATGAAGCTAGTGAAAGTGTCGATGGCTTCATCATCGTCCTTGATAGCTACAGTGCGATCGGGGATGGACAGCGAACGGTGACTGACCAGGTTGCCGAGAATGTGAGAGCCAGCGCGGTGAAATATAATGACCATGCCGTCATGCGGGTCTTCTGGTAGCATCTCGATAGTGTGTTTAATGAGCTCTTCCTTATGTTTCAGTCCATATAAGCCGTGGCAGAAGAGAATGATGTCGAACTTCTCGCCGGGGCAGCTCTCTCTTATGAAGGAAGCTGGGCGAACGAGGGTCTCTTTCGAAGAGGCAAACGGTCTCTCGTTCTCTGTAGGCGATACCCATCTTCGGAGACTTTGAGCGTATTGAAAAGAGGGCTCTAGTGCGACGTATTTCGTGATCCTCTTCCTCAGAGTGGCCGGCAGCTGACCTAGAACACTTTCCGGGCCTGGGCCAATCTCCAAGACTGAGATCTCATCTCGTGTTGAGAGGGAGGTTATCAGTTGAGACAGTTGAGGGATTATGAAATTCTTCTGGTATTTGTGCTGTTCAGAGGCCTCGGCAAAAAGGCTAAGCGAATCGTCATACTCTTTGTCGTTTAATGGTTTACGAGGCGCTTCGTCGCCAACTTTTTTGAGGGCTTTCTTGAGAGCATTAAGAGTCGCCATTATGATGAAGTTGTGATGCGCTTGATGGAGGAGGAATGAGTTTTGAAATGAGAAGAAGCTCCCTTCTGGACATTATGTAGTCATCACAATGTTCAGAACGAACGCTACTTTACGCACAAACTGATATGTCGTGATGTTCTCTTATTTGTCTTCATTTATTAGGCTTGTCTTAGTGATCAACCTCTCTAACAGCACGGCAAACACAGGTAGCTTTCTGATTGTAAATGCAAAACCAACAAGGCACGTTGTTGTATCTGGGTCAAGTGTTTAGCTATATCCTTTAAGTAATAGGCAAACAGCAAGGCAGTTCCTTTCAAGAAAAGGACAAGAGGACAATAACGCAAAAGGACAACAAGTATGCGTTTCCACCAAGTCATATAAACACAAGCAAACACTTCATGGCAAGGAATTTACAAAAAAGAAAGCCTCGCAAACGCTCGCAATCGAATATATATAGGAACAGCCCGATGCGGGGGTCGAACCCGCAACCTTGAGATCGCGTACTCGTAAGAGTCTCACGCTCTACCGATTGAGCTAACCGGGCGTGGCTCTTATTGGATGACAGACTATGCACTGCGTCGGTTTGTGAAGATTGCATAATTCTATCGGAGTTATGCATGCTAATCCGGCCGCTGCACAAGCTCTGCACAAGTCTGACGCTTCACTGCAGGAGCAATGCATCTGATGCCGAGATCAAGCTTTGTGTGCGCTTGCTTGCTTGCTTGCTTCTGCCTCCACTCCAGCAACATGAAAGGCAATACGACTCGCGAGGTGAAGTCGTCATCTCTTGAAGTGCTGTGTATTGTTGATGTTGGCTTGCCCACGACACAGTGCAAGACGTCGGATTAGGAGCATTACGATAACAATGCGGGGAGCAGTTGGGGAGTGCAATCATGACACGTAGGCTATCTCTTGTCGCGCTCGCGTCGCGTTTCTAACGCGTTGATGGGTTGAGCTATTTTTAGTCCGCTCGGTTGTTTAACAACAAAACGAGGAACAAGAATGACAAGCTAAACTCGCCAAAATAGGTCATTTATAATAAGTTGATCATCGCACAAGCTGACGATGTTTGAGATAAGTGAATAGCGTTATAGACAGTAGCCAGTATTTTCATCATTTATTTATATATATCTCGTAACGGTTTCCGTTTGTGAACGCTGGGCCCGAGATGCATGTCTAGGGTAGTGGACTGCGATATAAAATACGTCATTTCTATCCTTATCTTATCCTATCTTATCACACCCTACCAATGCTCTCCATGAGGAGGAATGCACGGGCCACAACAACAATCAATTGATGTTTGGGTCGTGAAGGTATTTGCATAACAAACCGACGCCTTCTTTGTTCCAATTCACTTCCGTCAAAACTTGCATCTACGAAAAGCCTACGACTGCTATGACATAACACCCCCAGAAAGACTATTAAGAGGGCTTTCTTTCTCTCAATGTATTAGGTCCCGGAGAAATTCCGTCAACAGGTCTTCCCTCCAGATACTGTAGTGCGTCTCCGCGGGATACTCCTTATAGACCGCCTTTGGTAGCCTCTCTGCCATGTATCGTCCCATTTCTGGTGAAGTATTCTCGTCAGCAGACCCATACCAGAGTCTGATACCCTCGTACTTGATGTCCTCCAGGTTGAAACCCCAAGGTTCAGTATTGAGCTTCATCTCGAGGCCATGACCTGCCCCTCCTTGGGCATAGACTTGTCTAAAAACCTTGACAGCGGACTGAAAAGCGCTTGGTTTCTCTAGGATATCTTGATCTTCTGTTTTGAAATCCTTGATCTGTTCTCTCCAGACTGCTTCCATTTTGGTCGGGTCGGGGTCCTGTGCCGCAGCGAGAAAGATACCCTCCATGTACTTTACGAACTCTTCGTTCTGGTCTTTCCAAACCATGATGAGTTGCTGAACGAGTTCACTTTGACCGGCCTGACCTGCTTCCCAGGGCCCGACACCAGCGCATATGCCAACCGCCAGAAGTTCCTCTCTAGGCAATGCTTGTGCGCATGCAAGAGTGTACCCAGTACCTCCACTCGTTCCAAGGATGCGATAGTTGAGAAGTTCAAGATGCCGAGTCAAAGCTTTCAAATCGGCGGGATAGTCCAAGACTCTACGGTGTGGATAGAATGTGGAATTCCCAATACCCGGTCGATCTGGGGCAATCCAGCGACGCCCAGCCGTTTCGCGAGACCATCTTCGAACCCAGAGAGTGTAATCCCAGAATCTGGTGTTCCATGGATATAAAGAACTGGAGTTCCTGTAGGATCACCAAACTCATGATAGCCGAGATGCCTACCGTCAGGGAGGTCGATGACCTTGCCTGCAGCTGTCGACATGGGCCTGCATCGCGTGGTCGATATTCTAGGTCTCCACTTTGCGGTCGAGAGAACGCGTTTATTGACGGCGCGTTTGAACGCGACCGAGAATACCTGACAAGAATGTGTTCGCGATAAAAATGTATTCATCGCGTCGATGTTGAAGAATCTACGCTCCGCCAATTTGTTCACCCGAGCTCATCCTTTTTGCTGGGCATGATCAACACACGGCGGTAATGCTGACCCGACATATTTCGCGGTTCATTAGCGTGAGGGGTCCATTAAATATCCAAGTGCCTGAGGTGTGATCACTATGTCGCGGCAGTCTTGAGAATAAGGAAAAATCTGTTCAGGTTTTCGCGTACAATCAAATAGTGAGGTCTCAGTCGGTCATGGTGTATCATACATAGCATTGGCCAAGTTTACTGAGCGGGCTCGAGAAAGGTGCTATGAAGTGGAAGCTGCTGCTCATCATAGACAACAACAATGTATCAAGAGAGTGGATATCATGAAAATGATTAGAAAGCTAAAGAACAGATGGTAGAACCATCATACTGATTCCATGACTCAATCTGAATACACTTATAAACCCCCAAAGAGAACAACCAAGAGTCAGTTCAAGCTATTTATCAAGCAGCAATGTCCTTCTTTAAAACCTCGACATCGAAGTGCGAAAGTAGAGTGGACAGCAGTTTGCTGTTGTCAGAGCCTCCTATCTGCTCTAGATGCTTGTCTCGATTGACGACACCCAAAACAGCGTGCCAGTTCGAGATGTTAACATCCATATAGGGAGGGAGACCTACGAAGGGGTTTCCAGGTTGATCCTTCTCCAAGATATCTCTGGCATGCTTCAGCTCGGGAATCAAAGTGATATTGGTGCCCATCCAAGAGTGAAGTCCATGGACGACACTCTCAAGGGCACCAACCACCCAAGCATGGTGGGGGCTTGAGGCTTCACCGGCAATGATGACATCACCCGATGGCTGGATCACTCTGTTCCACATGGAGCTGAACTGCTGGGGTCTGAAGAATGCGAAAGCTCCAGCAGTATTAGGATCCTCAGTCCAGCTGTAGGCATGATGATCGACATAGCTCTTACTGATGAGCTTGTATAGCTCATCTTCACCCATCTCAGGGTTTCTATGCAAGATAGCCAGATCGCGAAGTAGAAGCTCTTTGAGAGCTTGCTCATCAGCGACCTTCTGCTTGTGATCTTTGTTTGTCGACATGAGACATCCAAGGCGATCAGAGTCTTGTTGCCAGGTGTAAGAACATAGAAGAACAGCTGTCTTGGTCTTGGCGTCATAGATGTTGTAAGAAGGATAGACGCAAGTTCGCAGGGCGAGGTCGGAGTGGCCTAGACCTGCCTCGCGAATGTTGAAGTCCTTGAGATCGTGGATCCACCATGCATGGTCAAACTTGATAGCCACTTTGCAGGACTGACCGTAGCCTAAAGAGCGAATGGCTTGCTTGACAGGATATCTCAGGCCAGCTTGACGAGTGTCCATGCGGCCAAGACATCCGAGGGTAGTAGTGGCCATGACGGCGTTGTAAGAGCGTTCCTCAGATCTTTTACCAGACTCGATATCGAGCCTCACGTCCATCTTACCCAAAGCGCGGATAGCAGCGACTGGGTTGTTATAACTGGGTTTGCTGATAATTTTCTCTTCCATCTTCTTGGCGAGCTGTTGGGTGCCACCGAGCACGCAGAACCACTTGGTTTCAGGGCTGAACTCAAAGTCAAGAGACTCAAGGACAGTCTCACTGTGAGCTTGGTCATACCAGTCCGTTCCTCTGGAAGCTGTCAGTATCAAATAGGTGTCATAGTCGTGACAACTCACCCGTTGAAGGTCTCGAGCCACTCAATGGTCTCATAGTTATATGGAGGAGGAGGGATGTCCTTGGGGAGTTTCACATTCGGATTGGCACTGGACGAATCAGATTATCAGTGAAGAAAACAGGAGTGGAGAGTACTCACGTGCCCAAGAACTGTCGAGTACTGTATGTATCATATTCCATCAGCATCTTCCAGCCTTTTTCACCAGGAGGAGTCTTCTCGGCATCTTCTTTCAATGCTTGACGAAGTGGCTCAATGTTGGCCTTTACAACCTCATCTGGTCCAACCTCGAGAAGCCTGAGAAATGTTTAGAATTGATTCCGATACCTAAATACTTATAATTTGTGAGGTAACTTACTTACGGTCGATACTTCCATCAGTATTAAGTTGAAACGGATCAACAGTGCCGGCAGATGTCTGAACATTCTGATAAGAAGCACCCCAAACGTTTATGTCGTTGTAGCACCAGGGGTTAGTGTTTGGTTCGTTAGGTGACATGTAGTATGGAATGAGAGAGCCATCCGGGGCGTCGGGGTTCGCCTTCAGGTCCATCTTTTCCATGCCAAGCCTGCCAAAGAGCTCGAATGTGCTATGAAGTGTAAGCTATCAAGTGACGCGAATCAGAAGGAACTGACTTACCGCTTCATGACTGGGTTGTCGGGGAATCGCATCGCACCAACATCATAGTAGTCATGAGTATCGCGTTGACCACCAAAATTATAGGTGAACAGGCGCCCTCCAACTCGATCTGGCCCAGCCGCTTCGTGAATGTCATACTCAAAAGAGAGAGGGATAGAACCCTGCTTCAGCTCGCTATTGAGATAGTCCAAGACTAGACCCGTGAACAAGCCAGCTGCTCCAGCACCGATGACACCGATCTTGATGACCCGAGGCTTTTCGGCCTTATGATCATGAGGAGCGGATAACTGAGGGGGAGGAGCAAGAGGGAGCTCAGGCTTCTTGGGGGATATATGGGGAAGGGGACCTAACTCGGAGGAATCATCACTGTGATCAAGGAGGGCGTTCCAATCCTGTCTAATGGCTCTCTTGATGTGCTGACGAGCCCATTGGTTTCTAATGGATAAGTCTGACTTTAGATTAAGGACAGGCATGATGATGACTGAGGCTATAAGATAAGAGTAGTGGTTATATTCCGAGGAGATTTGTATTGACAAACTGAAAGAGAACAATCAAGTGCCGAGGGACGCGAAATATAAAGCATGGCCTTGAAGAGGGCATGGCAACCTCATTTCTATCTGAATACATCATCCGCCTCCATTCCTGGGTTTTCAGCTGTCCACGCAATGATTTCTACGAATGGGAGATTTCAGTGACACAAATTCACATACGGAGCGCAACCATCACACGCTGTGCCGTGTTCAGCTTGATGCAGGAAAGCAATACTACAACGCTGACATCTGCATAAGGCGACCACGAATGCATGGTCCTCCAATAACTTTTGAGCGGTCGGAAGAATACAGTGTTGACGAAACCTAAGTCCCAAGCCACATCTCCGCATTTCGATGCAGTTTATCCCATAGAGGTAAAGACTGACAGCTTTCTTTAGCTGAAGTCTCGTACGGCGTTAGGAATGTGACGGCCGGCCCGTGTTGGAGCAACGGGAGAAATGGAAAAGGCGGGGGTGGCACAAGCCATAATAAACCATCAACGACACTAACGGAAATTGTGAATGACGGTCGCTGATGGGAATGTGACTTGGACTTGGAATTCTCAGTCGTGGATATTCGGTGGCGCCTGGGCAAGAAGTTTGCCCCTCTTGCTTGAGCCTAAGGCGTGGATGTGTCTGGCCTCAATTTGGCGCATGTAAATTTGAACGGATAGGTCAAAAGATATGAACTGGGATGATATATCGTATTCTAGGTGATGTAGTAGTCACTAAATATCTGAGAACTGTGAGAACGGTCTACTTTCGTCACCTGTTGAAGAAGTGCAAATTTGTAAAATCACTCATGCCATCGGGCTAAGATGAAGATAACTTGTCAAGACATAACATGTTGTATTGGAGATGAAGATTAAACCTGCTATATCGGGCCAAAAAGCCACAGGGCGCCCACAGCAAAGCCACACTTCCTCCATAGATAGTCCCAGCTATTTGGGACATATCACTATCTAGTCAGATACAAGAACTTGAGATAGCTTGTGACGAATAGTTGGCGCCAGAGTTCCAACTGTCACGTGAGGCCATGAAAGACCATTGAAGTCAAGGGCAACATTCTGGGAGTACTGAATCTGGATGTACTCAATGTTGACAGTCTTGGCAGCAGGAACGTCAATGTCGACTAAGAACCTGGGGACGGCGTCACGTGGACCGTGAGAGGCAGGAGAAACAGTCTTCTTGTCTGCGGCCTTGCAAACAGGAAGGTTGATTTGGGTTCGAACTCTGGAGAGCCAGTACTGAGCCGTGACTCTGACTGCATTCGCGTTGCCGCTTCGGGCTGCGACTGAAGCAGTGGCGACACCAGCGTCGGCACCGATGAGGAAACCGATGTTGCTGGTTCCGCCACCGAGGTTGGGGTTCTGAGCCTCTGAAGATACCTCAAAGGTTGTGTTCTCGATGATGTTCTTTCCGATGTTGGCGTTGCGGAGGATAGTGTTGGGATCAGTCAAGATAGCCTGCGTGATGGTACCGGCCTTGTCAAAGCTTGTAAGATCCTGGGGAAGACGGTGCGTATTGTTGTTGGTGAGAGTCTGACTCCTGAACTCTATCTTCTGACCGTTGGCAATAAGAATAGGGGTGATGTCAACTGGTGAGAAGACAGGTGCGCCCTTGGCAGTGATGGTTGCCGTGAAAGACTGGGCGTTGATGGAAGTTCCATGAGGAATTGAAGCCATGCGAGACAGAGAAGCTGCAAGTACAGGCATCTGCTCACTGGCGGGAACGTGCATCCACAGACCAGGCTCAAAGTGGATGACGGGCTGCTTCTTTGGCGGCTTCACCATCTCGGTGATATCAGCAATTGTTTGGGTGTATGGCACACCATTGAGCATGATATCGGCCTGAGTGTCAAGACCACGGTTAGGGACATCATCAAGACGTCCTTTAGCAAAGGCTAGGGACTCAGCTGTAAGGTTGAGCTGGAGGATGTTGTCATTGGGGTCCTTAGGTGGGGGAAGAATAGGGAGAGGTGTAGGAGTAGTTGTTCTTTTTCTAAGTCAGCGTACATATCCATTGGTTTTTCAGGCGTTTTACTTGCCCGTTGGGGCGGAAAATGGTGTTGAAGCCGAATCCGCTGTAAGTTCCAAAGAAGTGTGCCAGAACATCAAGCTGGGACATGGCAACATCGCCACCAGCGGGGTCAACACTGGGGAAGCCATTGATGGGGACAAGGTTCTCTTGGTCCTCTGGCTGAATGGGGTCAAGAACGGTAGGGCCGAACTTGAAATCGTCACCCAAATCCATGGGGACAACGGGAGCAGTAGGGAGCATCATAGTGTCGGTGTTGAAGATGTTACAAGAGATTTGTGTGAATAGAGTTTGCGACAACTGAAACGGTATTTCGATGACCTTGATTATATATATCTATTGCCTGTATTATGAGCTTGGGTCATTATCAGCCCTAAGAGAGTGGTACCCTCCATTGACGAGCGGCTGAGGTTGAAAGGGTCTGGAGCTTACTCCTTGCTGACCAGTAATAAGACATACATTATAATCCAAAAGAACTTCAGTATGATTGGCTCTCAATGATCCATCGTTCAAACAGCAAACACGTCAACGCCATCACATGAGATATTCTCAAACCTATCCATCCGTCTCTTGACGGACGTCGCATCCCTCGTTCTCTATTCCCAAGTACCGGGCCGTACCTAGTCTTCTGAGCCCATATCTGAGCCGGCCAATGGGTATCTAATCATTTTAGCTTCAAACCCAATCTCACTACCCTGAAAGGAATGCGCGTGGTCTAGACCGGGACATGCGGCAGCCCTAAACCTCAACAAATGCACACTTTGAGAAAAGCTGAACTCTGTGGCTCGAGCTACTGATCAGCCACCACTAAAATACGGTAGTCTTTAGACCGTTAGTTCTCCTTGCGTAAGCCACCTGGAGCGGCACAGTTCTGCCGTGCGTGAGCGAGCACCATTTAGTGCGAATAGCTTGTTACTGCATTCGGTGAACCATCGTATTTAGAGGCCGCTTATTACAGAGTAGTTGAACGTTATTCTCCAAAACAGAAATCCCTCGAACTTTAATCGCATTTCCAAGGGATAGTCTCAGAATTCGCCATTTACCGTTACTGTCTCACCTTTCTTTTGGCCACTCGATCACCATATCAACGCCATGTTTCTGTTTCCCCTCCTCTCATTCAGCCTCCTGCAGTGCATGCTTACTACCCTGCTGCAAACGGTATTGGACACGCGTAATATTCTCGCGATCTCCGTCCCGATGTCACAATCTTGGCGTCAATAGTGCGACTGAGCTTATGTCTCATGCAAGCCATGACCTCCGCAAACAGTCTCGAAGTGTCTCTTTCCCCCGCACTGGCGCAGAGCTATCCGTAAAATGTCGGAAGTCGGACCCCGTGGTCGGTTGAAACATGCCTAAAAAGTGGCTGGCTGAATACGGTTCTGATAATGAAAGATGATTGCTTATTGGTTGAGAAAGGTGTTTGTACTACCAACCAATCTTACACGCATGTACAGTACAGTAAGTCTTACGTGTACCTATGTCGTATACGTGAAATTACAGTCAGAATTCACATGACCCTCCCTCTACAAGTGCCGGTGTCTTACAGTATCACTATAGTGATAGATGAAAACCAGGTTAGAGGATTAACTTGCAACATCAGTTCAATAGCTCCATTGGTTGCCTATTCAGACATGATCCCTGGTACCAAGCTCAGCCGCATCCCCAACCATTGCAGCCACTACGCATGTCTCAGCATCTTAGGAATGATAGACCGCCAATCTCTAGTGCGAACCGTCCGCACATGTGCTCAATAAGTCGAAAGCCAGTGTGATCAGCCGCAGGCTGTTTTGCATAGCGGCCAGCATTGCCCCTCTTGGATCTTGGCGAGCAAGAAGAATATAAGGCACGTCTAAAGCCACAATTCTTCTGCCAATCACCACAAACTCAACGCTCATCATATCCATCATGTTCAAGATCAAAGATTTCCAGGGGATGCAATATTCCCGAGACACTTCTTCTCAATTTGGCCAGAAAGATTACAAGTTCTTCAACCAGCAATATGCTACTACCTCTTACCAGACAGAGCATGACATGAACCCCGCTCTTATTGTGCAGCCCAAGGAAGATGAAGATGTCATCAAGGCTGTTCAATGGGCGAGGGACAACAAGGTCAGCGTCGCTGTCAGGTCGGGTGGTCATCAGTATTCTGGTGCCTCTTCCACCGGTGGCAAGAACATCCAGATTGATCTCACCAACACTTACAAGGACATGATGGTCCTGGAAGAAGACGGAGTTCCTGATGACAGAGCTCTGGTGCTTGCTGGTGTGAGTAACAGACTGCAAGACTTCAACGACTACCTTCGCTCGGTCAACCTATTCGTGCCGCACGGGCAATGTGCCTAGTGAGTCTACTATGCAGGCTACTGCGAACTAACGAAGCTAATTCCCCTCAGCGTCTGCACTGGTGGCCACGGCCAGACTGGTGGCTATGGTCAACTCGGTCGTAGTTTTGGTCTTTTTGGCGATCACATTATCAAGATTCGTCTCATTGATCACAATGGCTCCATTCAGAACGTCTCCAAGCAGAGTGATTCTGAGCTCTTCTATGCCATCCTCGGTGGCAGCCCGGGCAACTTCGGCATTATCACTCATTACACAGTTGAGGTTTATCGCGCCTCCAGCTACATGGGAACCGTCGCTGGTCCTAACGGCTTTAAGGTAGGAAAAGTTACCAGTTGGTGCGAAACTACGCTAACAGTCTCAGGGACCTCACGGCTTGAAGGGCCTGTGGATCTATGAGCCCAAGGTACTTAGCCGTCTGCTAGGCTTTATTGCCAAGATGTCTGACGAGGGTACTGCCCCACGAGGCTACGATCTCTGCTGCAGTGTTCTCAGCACAGACTTCCCTGTTACCATGCTGTTCCCTTCGCTCCGAGATGACACCATCTGGAAGAAGATTCAGCAGAAGATCAAGACGGCCTTAGCTAAGGATGTTCTTGATCTGCTCAATGGTAGCTTCCCTGCCATCATTGTGCTCTATGCCCAATGGTGTCCTACCAACAAGACCGACAAGTACGACTCTACCGTGGACAACTGGTTCAAGCAGTTCAGAGATCTCCAGAATGACTGGAGCAACCACACTCTTTTGATCAATGAGTTTGATGAGGGCATGGACACCATGACCGGAAAGTGGATTTTCCCCAAGCGACGAGAGTTTGAGCTCCCCTACGTCAAGCGCACCTACGCTACAAAGTCGCAGACTCTTCAGAAGGACGGTTGGGTTGATGCCGTAGTCAAGCGTTTGGACTTAATCTATAATCCTCACCAGAAGCTTGACAACGACAAGAGCGACAAGGAAGGAGAAGTATACGACCACTGCAAGCTCTCAGTGCAGATCCAATGTTTCGGCGGTAAGAACTCGCGCTTCTTGCTCAACAAGGACAACGGAACGTCCTATAGTTGGCGAGACTCCACTGTCGTCCAAACACTAGACTGTTTCCACGACCCTGGTGCCAAGTATAGGGAATATGCCCTCGGCTGGCAGAAGACCAACGATACTATCATGATTGGACCCAAGAGTCCTTTCAGCAAGCAGGATCGTCGCGTGCTCTGGGGTTCTTGGGGAGACTGGGATATGAGTAAGCCTGAGATTTGGCAAGCATACTACGAGGATGCGGACAAGTATAAGAGACTTGGTAAGGCTAGGGCTAAGGCTGACCCGAACGGAACCTTCACGGCCAACCCATTTGCTGTCACTGCTGTTCGTGATGGTACGAAATAGCAAATTCCACGCGAAACAGGAAAGAGATACGGGTAATGGATGTGCATATATTTAATACATCGCTGCTGTCTCCATGCATTCTGTAAGGTACCTTTACCTCAACATTGCCGAGCCTCATCCGTCAATACTCTGCTGTGGCTGCTAACATTGTAACACGAAAACAGGGTCTCTTATTGACCCACGCAAGTGCATGGATATTGGTGATCTTGATGGAAGGACGCCATAATTGTTCCGGCCCCAAAGCATACACGGCAAGGGCACTGTGTTTGTCCGTATGCCTGCTGGTATGCGAAGCAATTCGCTGTGTGGCCACCAGGAGGGCAATGATGCCAAGTCCGTGGACACTGCACTCTTTCCTGCCAGTAATGCCGACGCGTGTATGTTCCCGCACCTTGGCAGATTGGGCAACCTTGTTGAGGCGGCATTTGCACTTCGTGAGAACGAGGGATATGTCTGTTCTCTTTGATGGCTTTGTTTATCAAATAAGGCCCAGTGTAAGTGAGAGGGGTTAAGATTGCTTGCTTGTGATTATAGTACTAGGTCTCAAGGAACAATGCTGATCAAAAGTTCACAAGAGAGAAATCCGGTTTTATGTACCAAGAGCGAGTCGGTGAATCAGTGATATATGCTTGAATTTGATCATACCTTCAATCTCGGATTGTGAGGACGACTTGGAGCTGTGAATCAGTAGCATCAATTCAGAACAATGCGCTATCCTCACTCGGCATACATCGATCAAATAGACAGGATCTACCTGTACTACGGACACATTCACTGTCAGACCGCAATGGGGTATTATTGGCTTTGCACAAGATATCGGTACGTATATGTCATGGCCAGTTCAAAAAACATCCAGGACTTAAGAGTAGCATCCGTTCTCCAAAAACTTTACCCTGCCTTTGAGCTTCCGTAGCAGTTGATCATCACGGGGACCAGAACGGTGCAAGGATCTTAAAAGCGCCGCCAGGCGCGTAGTATACTTTAAGAACTACTTGCGTCATTTCCAGATCGAGATGTTATTTTTGTAGGCTCGGCAAACGCCTTTGGTTCCTCGTTTCTTGGTCCAAAAGATGTTGGGCTAAAGATGAGTCACCGGCAACCCCGGAAAACCGTCAAGTGGGCCCCGATTCGAGTATAAGGATGCCCAGGCCTGACCTAAACCAAGGTTTTAGCTAAATAGTAGACTCCGGCTTCATTCAAATTTGCTACCGACAAAATGTCAGCTCCCATCGCATCCGCTCACCTTCGCGTAGCCCGTCCAACAAACAACATCGACGCACTGCTGCCCTTCTACGTCGACGGTCTAGGATTCAAGAAGATCGGCGCATTTCGTGACCATGACGGCTTCGATGGTCTGATGCTCGGTCACGAGGGTGCAGGCTATCATCTTGAGTTCACAGCAAAGCGGGGGCATGACGCCGGTAGATCACCCACGCAGGACAATCTCATGATTTTCTACCTGCCTGAGAAAGAGAAATTCGATGATGCAGTTGCACGAATGGAGAAAGCGGGCGTTGTTTCTGTCACGAGCTTTAATCCGTATTGGGATCAGTGCGGAAAGACTTTTCAGGACGCTGATGGGTATCGCGTGGTGTTGGCAAATATGAACTGGAATTTGTAAAGCAACATGTGAGCTGCCTCACAAGTCGTATAGTATAGGTTGAATTATCCAACAATAGGGATAGAGCTTCGGCTTCACGTCACTTGTTTGCCCTTGTAGACCAGCTACGAGAATTCTATTATACACGAGAAAGATGATTCCATCAAAACCCTTCCCCAGAATATTCTTGATATTTATCCAATGAGGCCTCAGCTACTTGATAAGAGTTCTTCCCACTCAACGTCCTAGTTCGCAACCGAGTGGTGCTTACGGCCCTTATGCTTGCGGCTCTTCGGCCTCCTTGCACGACAACTCTTTCCTGGCTCTTCCGTAACTTGAGGAATTACTGGTGCAGTTGTCGTAGAAGGACGGTGGGAGTTTGCGGTAGATGGCTTTACTTTAACGGTCTCGGCGCCCTCATCAGCTGTTGTAGTCTTCGATCCAGAGGCAGTACGGATTGTCGCTAGAGTTGCTGACGTTGGCCCACTCTCTGACGTCGTTGCAGTTGATTCAGGGCTAGCAGCGGAGGATTTGGCAGCTTCTATGTCAGATTCATCCAGATGATGGAGAAGAGAGCCCCAGCCAAGTCCGTCATAGTGACCTGAGCCTTCTCCCCAAGAACCAGCTCCACCCTCGAATCCACCGAAGAACTTCAAGGAGTTGTTCAGGTATGCTTTGGTCCAAGGAGCGTCAAGGCCTTTGATGTTGACGTAATGACTATAGAGCAGCTCCCAAGCCGGCCGAACCGCACCTCGAGAGGCTTCACTGATGACATCGAAGGAGACTATGCCGTTTGTGTAGGGCTCGAATGGTACATCGTTTCCAAGATTGTATCGCGCAAAGTACTCGGCTCTGCATGCAGAAGTTAGTTCCAAAGGCCTTATCATAGCGAGTAAAATAGGAATGGGCCCACGAACCCAAGTAGAATGCGGCTGTTGTTGTAGGCAAAGAGGTCCTCGCCCTGGTTCCATGCCTGCTGTCCAATGGCACCCAGCACCTGGAAGTTCATCGCAGAATGGCCTTGGTCTCGACCAGATTCTTGCCCTTGGCCAATTGCTTTGCCAGTACCAGGTTCCTTAACAATGTTTGAGATTCCGTTATTGATAGCTCCATTGCCCTCGCCGTGCTTGAAGTAGTCAACGGCAAAGTCCCACGTCGTCTGGTTGTCGGTGAGGACTGCGATAGCCATAGCAGAAGCAATGTTACACTGTTCCCAGTTGGCAAAGAAATGCTTGACATTGTGCTCCGACCCCAGGACATGGTTGAGGAAATCGAGGTTCATCGGTAAGAATATTTTGTTGAACATACTGATAACTTTCGATAGCCCGTTCTTTGCAAATGGCTGGTAGTCGCGGAGAAGTTCTGCGGCGTTAGCAAGCTCGTAGCCCTGCAATCCTGCGGTAAGGTAGGCATCATCACCCCCACTGAGGATCTCTAGAGTATCTGCCCAAGCAACAAGGATCTCTGACGCGGTTTCTGCATATTGGTCTTCTCCGCTGACTTTCCAGCGCAGAGCAAGGTTGAAAGCAGCTGCTGCATCGTGCCATAGAACCTCGCCATTTTGGCCCCGGTTCACTTCTTTGACTGCATTGTTCTTGTAGTCAGCGCTGGAAAATTGAATGTTTGTCAATTTATTCCACGACGCGGTCCAAGGCTCTTTCTTCTCAGCGAGCTTGGTCTTGATGCGGGTAATATCGGTGTCGGTGACTAGCAGACCGGGGTGAGTGAAAGCGTAGGAAAGAGGGAAAAGAAAAGAAAACAAGATGGTGTAAATGAGCGTCATAATGAATGCAAACTGTTAACGAGAGTGGAGAGAATGAAAGAATGAATACACAGATTCCAATAAGTGGAAGTAAGCATATCAGAAACACTTTTATCGATTTCGTGGTCCGCAATAGCCCACAATAAGCGCCTGGTCAGGAGAACCAGGCCAAAAGTCTAAACCCGAAGACCTGAAGCCGCTCCAATCAATCCTGGCCTCGATGAGGTGGTCATTTAACTACACGGCCCTGAAACCGCGCTACAATAGAATCCTTTATTTCTCGTGGCGGGGAAATCCTTATCCTGAAACCACTAACACCCGCGTATATGTAAGATCTTCAAGAACATTCCGCAAACAAAGGAGCAATGTAGTAAAAGACGTGATCGAAGGTTTACAAGGAGAACAAAATATGGCACGATTCTTCATTTAGTATCGGCTTTCAGAGACTAAGTCTCTGGCAAAGCGACCAGGTGCTGGCAACATGGGTTGGGCTCCTCGTGTAGATCCCTGCTGTTTAGATGCCCCAGTCCATCGGCGATCAAACGTACCTACCACGGCAATGGAATGGTCCTGGCAAAAACACCATCTGACTCCTTAGTTTTTACATGAATATTTACATCACGTCAAGTATAATGCCTTTATAATCTATCTAGACTGCTGAAGGCGAGGTGCTATGGATTGGACTACTAGCTAGAGTTTTGGAGTCTATGTCGGATGTTTCGGAGGAAGAATGTACCATTTAATTAGCCAATACGTTGAATTTTGGCTCGATTACACAGTAAGCGCAATTATGTACATTATATAGTTAAGCTCACTGGTCAATGAATTATGATAGCTTGCGTGTCCTCTTTGGTTGCTTGCTTTCCCCGCCAGCTACCATCCATAAACCCATGGAGATAGGCTCCTCCTATTAACTGGCAATGGTGATCTGCATGTGGATCAAACTCTCCCTTGTGCCTAAATATTAAAGGCACCCGTGATCGTGGCACCAGCCAGACTCTATCTCCCTCCTGCAGATTCTCCGAGCCAAGTCCTATGTACCCTTTCTCCGTTACAAATGGTCGGAGGTACTCCCCATACAGAAACTGCGAGCTAAACTCCGTCGATGAGACAGACTCGGATTCTTCGCTGGTAGCAAGCCATTCTGCATCACGGGGCCAGAACTTATTGAAAGCTTCCTTGAAGTTGGTCCAATTATTTTCGTCTTCTGGAGACGATGACACAGACTGCACTGTCTCTCTTAACCATTTTGTGAAACTCGGCCCCATTGATGATTTTTTTGGTGCAGGATGTCTGGCCTCTCCATAAGTATTCTTAGTTATCGTTCGCCAGAAAGCCTCCATTCGGCCTTCGCCGGTGACTTGATACTTTTCAGGTAGCATCAATAACATCTTCAAGAGGTGTGGAAACGGTTTAGAACTCAGAATCTCGCGTTTTGACTCTGCAACGAAAGAGATCTTATCGACTTGCATTCCACGGATAGTCATCGTAAGCTCACCCTTGTCGAATGTTGCAGGCCAAAGGGCAAGCTTCTCGTCCCGTGACAAAGTCGTGCCCGGCGAAAAGAAGAATGCATCTGCTTGATATCTCTTGTATCCTGTGACTCTAAGACCAAGAGGATATCTTACACTCCAGTCAGGAACCCAGGAGGGAAGGTCTGCGCCGTCCAGCTTTACATTACGAAAGCCCTCCGCGCAAGAAAGTACCAGCAGATCCCCACAGTCCTCAAGAAGCTGGGTAGCGACATCAAGGTATGTCTTTCCAGGGCTGCAATCGCTTCTTTCTGTAGGAGGGCATAGTAACGCCGGTAGCTTTTTATCATCCTGGAGACCTTGAATAAGTCCCAGCAAAGCATATACTTTGTCCGCGAGATCTGTGGCCTCGCAGTGACGCGATCGTATCAGCGTGTATAGGAGCACGTCAGCCCAGTGCCTTTTTGCCCTGGTTGATTTCGTGGCATCTAGAATCGCCGGTACTCCGTAGTTACGGGACATCTTCAATCTGCTGGTGGAAGATAGCATTCCCTCGGCGGGTCGACTGTCGTAGAACTGCTTCAAGGGGCTCGTTGATATGTTATGTGAGGCCTTTGCAATGACATCCCAATCTGTTGAATACACCCCGCAGCGGAGAGTCACTTGCTTCGGGAGCACGAGTTCTTGGATGATCCATGATCTGTTCCAGTAGGTACGGTCGAAGATCTTTCCAATGGCCAACCAAAAAGCCGTGTCGGCATCGAAATCCTCAAAGCCTGTTCTCTCAGTTGGTATGCCCAAGGAAGGGAGAATGCTCCGGTCAGCCACCTTGGCCATGTGATCAAAAGCTTGTTCCGTGTACGCATCCGACTCTCCAAGCCATGCAACGACTGAATGTGCTTTTTCGTAGATCTTCGCCATCATGTTACTGACTTGGTAACTCCTCTCGTTGAGATCACCCTGGTTTATGCATATCGCGTCGATCCAGAATTCCTCGTGTTTCAGGTTTTTGTCTTCCTTCACCTGTATCAGGAAGTCCAGCAGGTTTCTGGCAACTTTAAGCTCTCCATTGCCAATTCTTATAGGCGCCACAGGCTTGTCTGTATATGATTTAAAAGGTTCTTCGTCAATTGGTGCTCCCCATCTGTATGAAAGGGCGAGGTATCGTGGTGATTGATCCATGCTAACTACTCTTAGCTTCCACTTTGCTTCGGCGATATCTGAAGCCCAATTGTCTAGTGACACTAGACGCAAGTCACCAGCATCGATCGGAAACTCTGAATAGTTTAGATCCATGGTCCCTGATCTGCAGGAACAAATAGCAATGTGTTGTTGAAGACTATCCTTGGACCTAGAGAAGCGAATGAATGACAGAAGAGCTACGATAAAAGATTTGGCCATTTCCTAGTTCTTATGATCTCTCCCTAGAAATTGCGGCTGAAATGTCTCCTCTTTGTGTTGCCAGTGATGTTTGTCATCTGCTTTCAGCTGGTCTAATCTGCATGACGCGGGATTTGTTGGCGTTCCGTCATTGGGCCGTTAAACGAAGGGGGCCTCCGTCTCACTGCCTCAAAAAATCCCAGTCATGTCATTAT
Organism: Fusarium ramigenum; assembly: GCA_013186855.1. Taxonomy (NCBI): domain Eukaryota; kingdom Fungi; phylum Ascomycota; class Sordariomycetes; order Hypocreales; family Nectriaceae; genus Fusarium; species Fusarium ramigenum. Next base: position 28,421 of record JAAOAT010000596.1, read on the forward strand.
CATTCTCTTAAATGAGTCGTGAGTCTCGTGGTCCAGGCTTTTCATACTGCTTCTTTCGGTTTACCCTTCTGTAATTGCCTGTCTGCCTTATCAGGCGGCATCTGAGCACCTGCCACCAATCTCCCTTCAATGCATCCATGTTCTTTATTCCCACCACTTCTATCATCTTTCCCAATGCCAGATCCTAAATGCTCGTACAAGTTCACCTTCGAACCTGGTTGGTTTGTTGACTACCCAGTGGTTTCCCACTCACCTTCTGGTTCGAAGCTCACCACTCAGCCAAACCTTGGTTTGCTCAGTGATCGAGAATGGGCGGGGCTTAGTGAACACGTCGAGCAATTAAATCACCAGGATAGCTCGAATTTCTCGCATAAGATCTTGCTGGTGGCGCGACATGGTCACGGTGTCCATAACGATGTGATGGAGGAGGTCGGATCAGAAGAATGGAAGGTATGCGTCTTCCCATTCGTCGAACATGATTGTAGCAAGCTGATAATCCTTAGAATCACTGGTCGAAACTACCTGGGGATGCAAACAGAATTTGGCTTGACGCCGAGCTCGTTGAAAAGGGAATCCAACAAGCTAAAGACCTCGGGAAGCTGTATGCTGAGGGTATTCGGCAAGCGGGCTTTCCCGTACCTGATACTATCTATACCAGCCCGCTTGCTCGAGGTCTCAAGACAACGAGCTTGGTTTTCAGGGACATCATCATGGAACAAGGGACTGAGTTCAGGCCTATAGTGAAAGAGTATCTTCGAGAACGACTTACCAATCATACATGCGATAAGCGGAGGACCAGACAGTGGATTCAAGCCGCTTATCCCGACTATGAGTTGGAATCAGGTTTCGCCGAAGAAGATATATTATGGCATGCTGACCGATCAGAGTCGAATGAAGCACACGTTGCCCGTACACAAGAACTCCTTGAGGATGTATGGAGACATGACTCGGGATCCTGTATTGCTTTGACCACTCACTCATTCACCATATCAACTATCCTAGAAGTCATTGGGGCGCCTGAGTTTCGGATGGGCGAAGGCGCTATGGTGGCAATGTTGGTCAAGGGTGAGAAAATCAATGCACAATGAGCTCTCAGAGGGAAATTGTCAAGCAGGAAAAGAGTCTATCATCCTGTCACCAGAGTCATGTGTCACGGAGTACCATACATAAGCTGTTCCTCCCGATGCCCCTAGCCTCTACTGTTGTGACATGTTCCCTCCCGTTCCAGGAGCTCTGAGGTTTGTCTCCGCTCCTTCTTGTACAAGGCCATATCCCGACCTGGCATTGCCTCTTTCTGCACCTAGAGCCCCATTCTTCGAAGCGCCGATAATTGAGGAAGGCTTCATATCAAGCATAACACCTTCTTCTCGATATGCTTGTATACCAACCAACACTCCGACAACTGCTAATGAGATGCTCGCCGCGTAAACAGATAATAGCTGAACTTGCTTATACACAAACAGTGTAGTCTGTCTTTGCCGACGGCATGGATACCTCGTCGAAGCGTCCCCTTTCCCAGTCCCTGATGGCTTCCCGTTCGACGCCCACGCGACTGCAACAAAGGATGGCTCGGAGAGAAGAGACAGAACAATGTCCTCATAGAGCTTTTGGATACCTTGGCGCAGGTTTGTGATGGGAAGGGGGTTTATCTTGGACCCCAAGGAAGTGAGGAGAATATACGTCGTTGTTACGTTGTTTGCCGTGTTGACAACTCCCCCAATATATCGTCGGAGTCCCTCGCCAATCACATGATATGCAGCTGTTCGGCGATACTCTTTATAGTCTTGAGGGCGCACCCAGTTACTTTCAGGAACCGACTGCTTTTTCGATGTCTTTCCGGAAGTGCTTTTCGAGACTAGAGTCGTGTTAACAACCTTTCTAACATAGTCACGGTTTGTTATCTTGTATGACTGAGCACCTCTGACGTAGTCAAATCGGACAGTGTAGTTGACCTCGTAATGCTCACAGCCGAAGATAATAGGCGTATATGCTTTGTCCCAGTTCTTGTCCTCCTTGTTGTTTGGTTGTGGCTTGTTTATGTCTCTAACAGTTGCATAGCCGACCCAGATGATAGGCTCATTCTTGAAGACACCTAAATTCTTGGGCCGTGCCCCATTATATGTGGTGTAGCTCTCCCTGGCCGCCTTGGAAACGAAGGTATATGGCCCTTCTGGCGCAAGAATCGAGGTATTGAAAGGCGCCTCAGCGTCACCAAGCTTCTTCACCTTCGAACCAACACCAGAAGCCAACTCTTCACATTTGTACCCAGGCGCCAGGAAGTCAATGACATACGTGCAGTTCCAGCCGTTGGAGCATACCTCTTTTGCCGACTCGTCCCTCACAAGGGGTTCACGCATGAAGACCGCCTTATTCGAGACAACAGACGTATACACGGAACTCGCAGCATTCAAATAGTCGAAATGCGTCGAGTTGAAGTCTTCAGGCTTCGTGTTCAAACCAGTAGTGTTGAAATGCGACACAGATTTGAGTGTCTGACCATGCACAACTGGTCTCTCACGCCAATCAAAGTTGGCCTCATTGCCAAAGTTTAGCGTTCGGACAGATGGACACGACACTAGCTCCTCCGTGACTCCGGCCACGACAGCCAGTGTCTCAGCCGTGAGAACCACCACCAATGGTGTAACCCAACAATAGAGAGCTAGAAGGGTTCCGATCTTAGAGTTCTTGATAGAGGACCATGTCAAGAGGGAAAATATGTCGCTATTGGCTGTGAAGACCGCATCAACTGTTTCGAGACGCGCCATCTTATGGCGGGCGATTAGCCACGCGCGTTGCTGGAAAGCCATAGCAACAGCAGTTCCTAGGCTTGCCTTAGCGCAAAAGGCAATTATTGTACCGTATCGCAGCATGAGAGATTGGCTGGTGGCTTCTTGTCCGTCAAGGCTTAGGTAGAAGAGATGATGGCCGCATGCTAGCACGGTACCAAGAACGGTCAGAAGACACATGTTCCACGGTTTTAGAGTGTATGCGCTCCATTTTTGGGCGAAACTTCCATCTGCCGTCGAAGACCTGAACTCCCTGTTTGTCTTCGCCGTCCCCTCAGTGAGATCTGGGATCCCAGGCTTGCCATTTCTGAATGATTCGTATGGGGACAGGAGCTCAATCTGATCCGAAGACGCATTCGAACTCCCACCTCTGTGATGACCTCTTGAGTGAGGCGCCAAATGACTTTGCGACGACTCCATTTCGAAGAGATTCAGATGATGTCACGAAGAGGATTGAAAATGGAGGGGGCTCAAAATCTTGTATTGATGCTCACAGCCTGATTTGAATTTATGCAGTATGCGTCATGCCATGTTACACGGCCCCCAAAAAGTCCCTGTAGTATGACATACAGTCAGCTCTACCTAGAATCTCCGTCTATCTTAATCTATGGGGGGAATCATTTCCAACCATCGTACAATTGCTATGCGACAAAGGAAATAAAAGCATTAGAATAATGGTAATGTGGTTGGTGTAGCTATGCACGCTCGCTTTATTATATCGAACATCCCGTCTCCAAGGAAAATGAGGGGTATCATCGGACGCCGGCCTGAACAAGTCGGCTTTCGGCTGCTGGATTGTTGAGAAATTTGGGCACAGAGTCCTGGGATCCGTTAGTAGGAAGATGCAGTGGATGGGGAGTAACTTACAGTGGCCATGAGCTTGAAGACGGCATCTTGTGCAGTCTCCAATAGTGATGTCACCTCTTGCAAGGTATCTGCTACTGTGGCATCGAGAGCCTGAGCCTTGGTCATCCGTTGAGCAAGACTCGATCGGATCTTGTGGTTGACGTTGACCTCTCGCGGTGACCCAGGTGCAAGGAAGGTATTGAAGACAACATGCGCTTGAGAAAGAAGCTCGTTCGCTGCATCATCGCCTTTCTTATCCTTCAGCATAGTCTCAAGCATGGCCTTGGAGTCTCGAATGATCTCATCAGCCTGCTCGTAGAATGCAAGACTCTCTTCACAGTAAGTCTCTCGCAGGTTCTCACGGAACAGTAATCGCAGTGTAGGGTCGAGGAGGATCTTCTCAAGCTTGTGTCGGTTGCTCTCGTTGACACCGCCCTTTGCTGATGATGAGTCTGTCTTGCCTTGTGATGAGCATCGACTCGATGAGCTGGTCTCGACAAGGTCTTGACCGCGTTGGGAGAGTTGGTAGATGGCGATGGGAGTGGGTTGGAAGAGTTTGCAGGCGGCGAATTGATTCATGTAGGCCATGTCTGTTGTGACTGACTCGATGAGGTTGTAGTGCACGAAGTGGGTTGCTATGTTGACGGCTTCTCGAAGATCGACGCATGTCGTGTTGTCTCGCAGCCACTCAGCGATGACCTGGCCTGTGCAAGTATCATGGTATGTCTTTCCATTCACCTTGCGTTCTGGTTGGAGTCGGATACCTACTGCGCCCTCTGAATAAGGCCCCTTCTTGCCTCGTCCGTCAACACCGATCAACCGACAGAAGACAACCTCAGTGGTGGCTCGATCGACATGGCACTTGTCGGTCTTGACATCTCGTTCCAGATGCAGCAAAGGCCCTGTGATGAGACAGTGCAGCTCACTAAGCTGATCCTGGTAAAGGCCATTCGATTGACAGAACCAGTCAAAGATCATGATACCCTTGGACGTTGGTCTCCATACTCCACCTCTTTGCTGAAACACCTGGTCGGGCTTTCCATCGGCAGACTCGATATATCGGGCATCGACGAATTGCTGACACAGATTTCGGGCTGTGTTCTTGTTCATGGAGAAGGTTGTTGTGGAGGTGGAGACGACGGTGCCCGATGGGTTGCTAGGGTCAGGCATACGATTTGACTGGGTCAGTTTGAGATTGCCGAGGTTGTGGATAGCATCTTCGGCGAGGAATGTGTGTTCGATCTTGATGAAGCGGACGCGATGAGGGATGAGAGGGAGAAGACTGGCGAGGAGGGCGGAGAAGAGGTCCTGAAGGTCCTGTTTGCAGTTTGTTAGTGGTGTTGAACAAAAAAGCAAAATGCTGCTGTTATAGCCGGCGTTATGTCCGGGGCCAAGTACCGACCTTGGATTGCGGTCGGTCATCGTTGGACGCGCATAGCAATCGCGACGACGACTGTGTAATTGTTCCCTTTGACATGCTGGGTACCTGCGTCGAAGCTCGCCTCTGCAGAGTAGTAGAACCTCCTAGGTCAAGCATCACTTCAGCTTTGAAGAGGCAGAAAAAGAATGAATGAAGCAGCACAGCTGAGCGGAAGTACGATAGCAGGTCCGGGCGACGATGCGATGCGATGCGATGGCGGAGCCGGAGATGATAAAGGATTAGAAAGGGGACTTACATTACTCGTGCGGCCGCCGAACGATTCCTCTTTGAGCGAGCGGGTGCAGAGTCTTTTCCTCGTGGGAAGCGGAGAACCACATGGCGAGCCGTCCAACCACGCGACTGACTAGATCTAGATGGAGATTAGACTGTTGATTAATCCACGTGCATACGATGTTGCTAAGTTAGCATGCCATGCTTGCTTGCTGCATCTTGCAGCAGAGGCTGGGCGTTTCCTTTAGTCCGTGGAGCAGTGACCACCACGCCAAGCACTCCTCTCCTCTCCTCTCTGGTGTGCCCTGATAACTCAGCTCAAAACAGCCCAGCCTCGCATGTTGTTGTTTTGTTTATTGTACTGCAAGGTTGAGCTTCGATGCTGCATTTTCACCAAGGGACCAACCTTTGTGGCCATGACCCCTTTCACTGAAGGAACAAGGTTTGCTTCTAGGACAAGTCCAGTCTAGCATCATCTGTCTAGAGTCTTGGGAGCATCTTTTCCACCAATCATGCATTTTTTGGAGCCTAAAACAGCTCCATCAATCTAGGAAAATTCTCGAGACACGGGAAAGGTTACCCTTACAGTTGGGTTAAATATGGGACAAAACCACCCGGCAATTCGGCCTTGCTCTTTCGCTGTGTCGTTTTTTTCTCTAGCTGAAACGCCCTTGTCAATTGCACAATTGCATTGTTTGTTGTTGATGATCTTCACCGATGATCGACATGCATCATTGAAGCGACACCGCCGGCTCCGCTCACCCACTTGGGCTGACGCTGACTGACCTTGAAGCAAATTGCGCCTGCGGTTCCGCTGCGTGACATGATCAAGCCCCCAAGGCCCCCATGGAAATATGGACATGGACATGATCCGAACATCAACGGACCAGATCTACTGTGGCGCCAACCGACTCGGCCGTGAGATGATGCGCTCCCCTCACCCAACGACTCAGTGAACCATTTGATTTTTGAGGCTCAAAGGGACGCTAAACGAGATAACGCAAATTACGATTCCATGACGCCCAAAAGTGGTTCCACTTGGGTTCAAGAGCCAACGGGGACCGAGGTGATTCGTCAATCTGGGAGAATGGCTCGCGGGAATTCCGAGATCTCCCTTCGACCGATTCTCCATGATGCACGCATGAATTGGAACAAAGCTTGTTGATGCCGAAGAAATCGACTGTTTCTAGAAAGACCCTTGACTTGGGGCTTTTTGACGTGGGGGTTGCATTGCCCGTTTCATCTAAACGCATCATCGCCGATCGTTCCCTTTCTGTATTTTGTCTCGCTTATGCTTATGAGCTTCATCAGCAAAAAATGTCTACAGACCATGGATCCTTGGACTAATTCCAGAAACCAACAGTCCGGGTCATTTTGCACTTTTTCTCGCACTAGAGCTCATATTCTTTCGTCCGTTGAATCAAATGCATGTCGATCCTCTGCGGATGCCCCAGATATGCGCTTCAATAGTTCAGAACGGCGGGACAACGGCCTCAAACCCGATACACCATTTTGCGCTACAATGTCACTATCACAAATGATGAGTGGGCGGGAGATGAGATGCAGTGGGTTTAGGTTCCGCTTGTCTGTGCTCAGGGCTGAAAATACCCTGGTAATCTTGTTCAGGAGAATTCATCCACGTGGGAACCCGAAAGTCCGTGACATCTTTTGCTCTTGGGATGACATTTGCCAGAATGTCGCGATAGCTGCACTTTATCTTCTTATCTTACAGACTTACCGAAGAGCGTAATTGCGGCTCCTGAAGTTCCCGAGCACCGACAGTCTATCTTATCACGGATGATCACCGTGAACCCATGATAATGCGGCTCAGGCTGTTTATCTTTCGCATGAATTGCATGATCATGAGTCCCGGGTAACTAGATGCCAACCGCGTATTCCCCAGCCTAGCACAAACACCACCAATGAAACGGCAGCGAACACGAAACCGTAACGCCGCCACCAACACATAATCTGCATTGATTATGCAAGCTCAACAAGTCACAAATCGGCAGTTGCTAGAACCTTCATAAGACTGTTCATTGGCACTGACTCATGAACCCCTGACAGTCTCTGGCCTAGCTATTTGTTAGTTGCAATTTCCACGTGGCCGACACGTTTCGCGCGTGAAGCAGATCCGTACTAACTCTCGTGATTTCGCAAACTTGTGCTACTCTGGCAAGACGCAATTGTTCCCATAGTCCGTCTACTTGACCTATAGTTATCAGTAGTCGTTGAGAGCAATATAGCTACTCACTCAGGGGCTCAATTGATGCCGATCTTCGGAATCTCCGCGACTGAGACTGACAGAGGGAGTAACAAGAGGCTGGCGAGTGCACACTGAAGCATCCTTATTCTACACAATCGGCACGGCCTGCTAGCTTCGACCGATAGCACTGCTACTCCAGGTTACGCAAGCTACATGCTTTGCATCCGTTGATACAGAAGCAGTTGACACGTAATTCTGCGCTTATCATTTCTCTGAGATAGACAAAAGTCTGTTGACCAACAGCACCAATGACCATATCTTCAGCAAGATGGGAGAATTCTAGCTATCAAGACGCCGGCATGAGCTAAACATGCAGCATGTGGGCAACTGGGTATGTCCTGTGCCTATTGGTCTCAGCGTCGACCTGCATGGAAGATGGCTTGCTCACGCAGATGCCGGCTTCTATCTTACCCGGGCTGGGGCCTGAGCCAGGAATTAGTCCTCTACTGTGATTCTGCTGTTGGTTGGCTTGACCTTATGAAGTGGTTTGACTGCTTTACCTATTCATTCAGGTAGACTTGATGCATGCTACGGCTCGCAGCCCCGTTAGATCTGTGCCAACCATCTTCTATCATAAAGAATACTGGGCTATGAGGTTTGAGAGGTTGCTATTACAGACTGAATGACTGTAGATAGTAGAGGGCAAATAATTAAAGATTATAATTTCCTCATACATGGCAGTCAGGGCTCTCGGGAACTCAAGACATTGGGATCAAAGCTTACTCATAATTGCAACCAGCTATATAAAGCATATTCATCGGAGCTCTACCAACCAATCATAAGTCGTTGCGGGCGAATGGTTTAGTGGTATAATACTCCCTTAGCATAATTCATCTGAATAATCTGGGAGTGGTCCAGGGTTCGATTCCCTGTTCGTCCAAGATAGGTGGTTCATTCCCACTGTTATCCGCTTCTTTTGCATTTTTGCCAATTGGCAATCACAACTATCTGAAGGTAAGATGAGCTTCTTGTTTTGAAGCCGGTCCGAGTGAGTGAGGCCTGTGCTCTGATTGAGCATGTGGCATATCGCTCGCTGCTTGAAGCATGCTGCCGGGTAGGCCGTTTCATCCCAACATCATCTAGATACAGGAGGAACTCTCTCCAGTGCTCTGTAGACCTTGCATATAAAAGTCAGCCGCACTAAGTACTCTAGCCTATCAAGAAACGTATTTTATCGTTTGTTCTGCGCTACCTGTGTGTTCAATTGCTGTTTCTCAATGTCGTGTTTGGTGTCCAAGCTCGGGTTCAGTTGAAGTCGACACGGACCCTCACGATTGGAGCGCATCAAGTTTTAAGCTTACAATTAAGACTGCCAGGGGCCAACCCAATAGCCTAACTTCACCATCTCCACGGTATCATTCCGCGAACTTGATATACCTGAAGCTACGTCACAAACAGGCAAAAGATCACCCCCAAAGTCCGTATTCCTCTCTGCCAAACCAAGGTCTAAGCCAGTTTCGGAGTTACCCTCTCCGTCGGCCCAATCAAGCAAAAGCGCGTCAAGTTGTTCCCCGCACAAAAACATGTTCACGCGGGGACCCCACAAACCGCGACGAGCAGGGGGATCAACGGCTTATTATCCTAGAACAGGAGGTCATGACACCATGCAAGATTTACCGCGCCATTGAGATGCCGCCGCTGGAGAGAAACTTCGTGACATCGTGGCCTGCATGGTCGGTAGATATCCCGAACTTGATCGCCAAGACTCTGGGTGACGAGCTGAGGGAGCGGCCGAGGCAGGAATGTGAATATGTGAATTGCTATAAGAAGTGCTGAGGATCGCAGAGAACGAGAGAGGAGACAGTAGCATCCTCGCCTGCACCTCACAGCAATCATGCGCTTTCAATCTCTTCTCTGGGGAGGACTCTTGAGTCTCTCTGCAGTCCTCGCTGCTCCCACTGCAAACCAAGAGCCTCCTACACCCGCTAAGCGTGCCGTTCCTACTTCAGCATTCTCTAATAATGTCATCTTCTCTCCTCCTTCCAACGCTGGTTGGACCGACCCTCGAGTTCTCTACGCCCGCTCCATTCAGCTCTCTGACGGCTCTTTGCTGGCAACCTGGGAGAACTACTCCCCAGAGCCCCCGCTGGTTTATTTCCCCATCTACCGTTCTACAGATGGTGGTGTAAAGTGGACTCAGATCGGAAAGGTTCAGGATACAGTTAACAACTGGGGATTGAGATACCAGCCAGATCTTTATGAGCTTCCAAGAGCAATTGGAAAGTATCCTAAGGGAACCATCCTTTGCACGGGAAACAGCATTCCTACCGATCTGAGCAAGACCAAGATCGATGTCTATGCTAGCACTGATGGTGGAAAGACCTGGAAGTTTGCTAGCAGCATTGCGTCAGGCGGCGAAGCTCGTCCCAACAACGGCCTCACACCAGTCTGGGAGCCTCACATGATGTAAGACCCGTTCCTGAACTCCTCACAGAAATTGTACTAACTTGAAACCAGGGTCTATCAGGACAAGCTCGTTTGCTACTACGCTGATCAGCGTGACCCCAAGCACGGCCAGAAGCTCTCTCATCAAACCACTACTGATCTCGTCAACTGGTCTTCCCTCGTCAATGACGTTGCTGATAGCAACTATAACGCCCGGCCCGGTATGCCAGGAATCACTCTCCTCCCCAACGGCCAGTACATCTTTGTCTACGAGACCTGCGGTACCCAAGGCTGCAGAATCTTCTACCGTCTTACCTCCAACCCTCTCAACATCCTCGCAGCCAAGGAGTATGCTCTGGTTAGCAACAAGGGCACTCGCCCCGTCAGTTCTCCTACCGTTGTCTGGAGTTCGGTCGGAGGAGCCAATGGAAGTATCATCGTCAGTGCTGGAAGCCAGTCTCAGATCTTTGTTAACAAGAATCTCGGTGCTGAGAACTCTTGGGTCGAGTTTGCTACTCCTCAGCCTAATGCGTACACTCGTGGACTTATGGTGTTCAAGGAGAACGATAACTTCTTGGCTATTATTGGAGGCGGGTGGTTGCCCCCAAGCAGCACCAACCAAGTTAGCCTGAGCGTTATTGACTTGAAGAAGACCGGACTGTAGAATATTGTGTTTAACTATAGAACCATCAAATAGCTTGCCCACTCTTCTCGCTGATCCGCTCCTTGTGACTTGGCTGTAGTTCCTCCATGATTATCCTCTTTGCTTCCTCCTCTTTGTCGTATAGAGGAACCTTTTCAGTTATGCCAGTGTCATATTTCATCCTGCTCTCAATAGTGTGACTCAGCCATTCAAAACCCTGGAACAACCCTTCGCCAGTCTTGAGGCTCGATCCAAATACCACCTGCAGCGTCGTTAGTTCGCTAGTCTTTTGAGTCACTCACATGTGGCGTATTTACTAAAGGGGACGAACAATCGTCGACATAGAATCCTTTTATCTGCTCTGCTGTACGAGCGTCCTGTGGAACATCTCAACGCAAAATCTATTTAGGGGGCCAAGCCACATACGCTCTTATCTTGCTTGTTTGCTAGAATCAACACGGGGATGCCATTGCGCAATCCGTCTTGGTGGCGTATAGCTCCGAAAAGCTCTTCTCTTGCTTCTATGAGGCGGTCGTGATCAGACGAGTCATCGACCCACACAAGTGCATCGCAGTGCTTCATGAACGACCTCTCCATTCTCCAGTATGGCTCAGGCCTACCACCACCGAGATCAATGGTTTAGAAAGTGATATTCCCGCATCTATAGACTTCAACCCGATGGCCAATCAGGCCTATGACGGCGGATATATGTTTTTCATTGGTCACCAAATGAGAGCGCAAGAGACTAGACTTGCCAGCATCGTCAAGCCCGCTAAGGAGGATGTGGCGATGGCCTGGAAGGGTACTGAATAAGCTTGTGATAGACGTGCCTGAGGATGACCTCAAGAGACCAATTGAGGCGAGAAATTCGCGGGCGTAAGTGATTATATTTCGCATGATTATAGCAAGCAAATGGCTTGAGCCTGCCCAAACATGACTCACGATGTAATAGGCTTATATGAGTTCTCAAATAAATAGCTGCCTAGAGGAATGGGCCAGGGATCGCGGATACTAAACACGTAGCGTTTAGGAAGCGACCACTCGAAGTCGGAAAAGCCGAATTTCTGAAAGAAGCGGACAGATTTCATGATTGAATTTTTTGATTTGTCTCAAAGCACCATCTTCTCGATTCACACAAGGGGAGCAGTCAAAGCAAACAATGACTGGGTACGGAGGGTGAACATTCAATGCCAAACCCAAACGCCGTAGTGAAAACGGCAAACTTCAAAAATACAGATCGTTGGAGTATTCGCGAAAGTCAATGCAGGCAACAGGCGGCCTAGAGCTGTGTGACATGAGTCGAAGTGAATCATTTCAGTGAGTGACTCATGAGGGCCTCACATTTGATGGTGGGGCGATTGCTTATGACGAAAAGCTCATGATTACTCAGCCATTTTATCTTGTGCCCCGCCCCGCTCTACTAAAAATACTCAACTGCCTCACTCACCTCGAAGATCAATCACGAACTTACTCCAACAATCACCTCTTTCCGAGACCGCGCCACATCTCGTCATCATGTTCAAGCGAAAACCCGACATCAGAAACCTCGCGCCTTTGCGCTCCTCAGATCGACGAAAGCTCGCCGATCAAATCATCCGCGATTATCAAGTCTCTATCCCAGAGTCCGGTGACGATGTATCATCAGGGACACAATCACAAACGGCACTGCGTAACTCACTTCTGCCAGAGTCGACTTCTTCAGCTCGTTTCATCACACCAACTGAGCAAGGAACCGTGTACATAGGTGCACATCCAGACCAAGATGAGAGAGTCCTCTGGTTCCAGACTGGGAAGAATCCGCGCCTGATACCAACAGTGTACACTTTGTGGCGCAACCCTAATCTCATTCCACTTCTACATACGCCCGATTTTGTGGTTGAGGAGAAGCTGAAGCATGGCGCCGACTTGATGGTTCCAGGGCTGGTAAAGGCCAGAGGCACCAGCTGGGATGCACGAGCGAGCACTGGCGCTGTTGTGGCTGTCGCGGGAATGCAGAATGATACAGTACCTGTCTGGGTTGGAACATGTCAAATAGATGTGCGAAATCTGCCAGATGACGTCCGAGGTCAGAAGGGTGCGGCTATCAAGGCCCTTCACTGGGTTGGTGATGAGTGCTGGAGTTGGAAGCAACTTGGCAGTGGCGGAATCGACCCGCCCTCAAGCTTGGAGGGTTGGGCAGGACTAGCAGCAGGGCTGGCTGCTCAAGCTAACAAACTGTCGCTGGAGGAAGATAATCAAGCACCAGAGTGGACACCGGCTGCTCAAGACTCACAAGTCGATGAGGCCCGAGAAGATGATGAGGTCGAGGAGGAACACGAGCCGACGACAAAAGAAATCGACGACACATTCCATCAAGCCTTTCTTTTCGCAGTCCACAAAGCCAAAGAGTCTGGCTCCCCGCCACATTTCGGCTTACAGTTCCCTCTTCAGCCGTCTTTCATAATCGCAAACATGGTTCAGCCCAACCTCCGATATCAAAACCCAAAGTACTACAACATCAAGAAAACGTCATGGAAGAACGCCAAAAAGTTCATCAAGCATCTTGACAAAGAAAAGATCGTAAAGTCCAAGGATAGAAATGGTGGAGAGACCGTCATTCTGGACATTGACTTTGATGATCGGCAGGTGTTGGGTTTCCGGCCATATCGATTACCGACACCGAAGGCTACCGGCGGAGATGCTTCAGCGTCAGATTCTGGGCAAGCCTCAGGGTCGGGCTCATCTGCAGGGCAGAAGGTCAACATCCAGATGGTCTATCGCGTATCTTCAAAGCTCGTACCGACACTTGTCCCCTCCAAGACGGACTTCTACACCTCGCAGGAGATCTCAGCAGCTATCAAGTCGTACATCGACCAGCATCCCGAATTGGGCGGTCAAGGAAACTCCAGCGTCAAACTCAACCCGTTTCTCGCCAACGAGATCCTGGGTAACAAACCATCTGATGAAGACGTCAGCTTTCTTGCCGCCGGAAGGATACCTCGAAGTACTCTCCAGAAGCGAGTAATTGAGGATACTCATCTCTGCCAACCCTTTCACATCATCTCACACGGCGCTCCCTCACCAGACCAAAAGCCAAAATCTGGACTACCGCCTCGCATCCTGATAACAATCGAGAAGCGAACCGGTACAAAAGTCGTTACCAAGATTTCCAATCTGGAGCCCTTCTTCATCGACCCTCAGGTCCTTGCACCTGAGTTACAGAAGAAATGTGCGGGTTCTGCGAGTGTAGGCCGAGTCGCTGGTGCGAAGCCTGGGTCGATGGAAGTTGTCGTTCAAGGTGATCAGAGGAAGATTCTCGCCAAGGATATTTTGGCGAGCAAGGGTATTGATGCAAAGTGGGTGGATGTTGTGGATAAGACAAAGCCCAAGAAGAAGAAGTAGAAAAGGGCCGAGAATGAGCTTGGAAAAGCATCGCCGTTTCATTGAAACAGAATCAGCAAGACGTCCTAGGAGGATTACATAGGAGGATTCGATGGCACATGAATAGACTTCAGGCAAACAAATAGTTGTAGTAGTGACAACACCACATTCTGGAGTAAACTTATATTGCTCTGGGTTTCCACCCATGTATGTCTATGAAAGTGCACCCAATACTGAGGCCGCATTTGACGTTTCGAAGGAACTTGCTGGAGGCTGTAGGTGGCAATGCTTCCAGTTGCTGAGCTCTATCCCCCGCCCTTGAGGTTATCTCATTGGAAGAATCCGAGGGGCACTATTGGATATCGGCATGTTCACGTGCAGCCGCTAGAGCGTTAGGCAGCATGAGGAAGCAGCATCGGTTTTTCACTCTGCACCATCTCATACTGCATGACACTAAGGGATTCGTTAACCTCTGCAGCTCTCTTTGGTGTGGCCTTTTTCATCAACTTTGATCTGTACTCCTTTTTCTTCTTTCTGGCCACTGCTATGGAGCCCCAAAATCAACGCGGGGGTAGCAGCCTGAAAGACCTAGATACCCAACATCTCAGTGCATTCGAGCGTGCTCTGAGACGTATACTGGAGACTGATATAGCAGAGCAAACATATGCTGAAGTACTTGATGGCTTGCCATTAAGCGACTCGTATTTGTCTTTCCAATACCCGCAAGATGGTCATCCTGCCCTTGAACACGAGGAACTTTCGGAGGGCGCTCGGGAAAGAGTGTGCGAATTTCGATCAAATCTTGATATCTCATCACTGTTGTTTGAGACTACTGTAGGCAATGTTCGATTATTCCTGGCAATACTGTGACTGACATGCTTGAAGTTAGTCGAGGCCTTCAGGAAATCGGCACCTCAGTCTAAGGAATTCTATTTACGGCTTATTGAGCTTCTTGCTGTGAGCTGTCATAGGTTTGCGGTTGAGATCTTCCAGATTGATGAAGTTGTTGAGAAACATAAGATCTACGATGTCTGGAGGGATTCTCCCAGAGATATGAACAAATGGGATTCATTCCGGGACCCAACGGCTTTTACGCATGGACCTTATATTGCAGTTGACCAATATCCGAATGGGTCTGCAGATAGTGTGGGATACTGGGCTGAAGCCAGAATATTCGGTGGCGTCGTTGTGTTTGATAGAGGTGAGGATGGTACCGAGGTAAGCAATATTGCCGGTTAGTAGTGATATTCTGTTAATCAAACCGCAGAGTCGACAACTATACTTCCACGGTTGCCGCAGCAAAGGACCACGAACGATATACCCCCCGACAGACCAGCAATTCGAACAAATGATTCATTTCCTTGTGGATGAAAGTGAGAGTCATGATAGCCCATTTCCTGTTCTAGCGACACCGCAGAACCGTTGGCGCTGAGATCCGTGGGATGCAATGGCGCGCTACAATATCTACCGCGATAGATTTGAGCGCAAAATTAGCCCCAGTAAAGGGAAGCCATGCGTTCTGAACTCCATTGACTGGCCCGAAATCAAGGATGATTTATACCTCATCAATGCGATGCATGAACGGTTGGAGGGGAAGTCCGTGGATGAAGAGGAGATCGCTGCGGCTAAAGAGGGGATAACCCAGATTACTCCATCATCGCCGTTATGGTCAGACCAAGGACAGCGGACATACCAGGGAATCTAGAAGATGGATGTCTATCAATAAAGCTCCCCTGTTACTACGTATTAAATATTGCTGGGTGGTTGCTTATTAACAACTGCTTTGGAAGAAAATCGCGCATCTGCAAGTGAACAAGCACCACTACAAAAGGACCAGCGCTTTCACAAACATGAAACAAAACAAAAAGGATGAGGCACACCCGACTCGAACGGATAACCTTCAGGAATCAAGCATATTTTCAAGAGAACCTCGAAATTAACTGGAATCTGACGCGCTACCAGTTGCGCCCGCGCCCCATCGGTTGGCCGGAGTTGTTTCTGCTTCCAGTCTATAGGGACGGGCTTGGGGCTTGCGATGTGGGTTGCCCTCGTTACCGACAAATCCCGGGGCGTGGGGCAGAACCAGGTCATGTATTATTGAGCATAACAGCTCGAGCAATGAGTAGGACCAGTAGAGGAAATGATGCTTGGTAATTCAGGCTATCTAGAAGTTCACTACTCTTCAATTATGAACCCGTAACTGGCCTGGGCTGATATCTCCGACATATAGCAAAACCTTTACGTAACAATTCAATCTCTGCTTCTAGGGCCTTCCGACGGCACATCGTTTCTTCTGATTCTGCAACTAGCTCTTGAAGCCTCTCGTTGCTCATCCCGTAAACCATCAAAGGTGTGAGGATATTTGGCAGCTCCCGAATCAGACAGCTCTCGATTGCGAGGTTGATCACGTTCTCAGTAAAGGTACGACGCGACGACTAAGCTTGTTAACTAGTTTCTCTGCATGGATAAGGAATAGCTACCTCGTAGTAGATACTCATGATATCAAGGATGTCGCATATCCCAGATTCTTGCATTTCTGGATGCTTTTCGGCTGCAACGGCTTCGCGGATCATTTTGCGTGCAACCTTTTCCTTCTTGTGGTCGTCAGAGGGAACGGGAACATCGGCTGTCATTAGGCTGAAGACTCGCTCGGCTAGACGGTCTCCCGATCTCTGAGAGAACTCTCTGTAGCCATCAAGATCTAAGGGAAATGCGAAGCCCTGAAGATAAGGCTTGGATAGCTCGCCGATCTTAGCCTCTATAACTACCTTCTTCTCATCGAAGAAAGGATCAACGCACGTTGTCAGCATGGCTTCAATCCCTCCATTGAAACATCGAGGACCGAATACAAACTGCAGTGCCCGATCCGCGAATGCTTTGGTAACCTCGAACACGAGCTCTGTGTGGCGAAGAGCGATTATGTTCCAACAGCTAACCTGATGTTGGAGTAGCCGTCTTACAAAATCATTGGTATGAGACCCTGGAAAATCGACGCCTCGATTGAAGATGACCCTGTTCACGACTTTGCTGATGAATTCCTCCTTTGTAATCCATTTTGTGTCCTCAAATTCATCTCGTTCGTAGTGTTCAATAAACTTAATGAGGTGCTTGGGCGGTTTGCGTCTCTCTGGTTTATCAGTATTTGGTGGCCCAATGTCATATTCCGGTCCCCTAAATCTCATAACGTAATCGAATGATTGAGTCAAATCTCGAATCTGGGCTCTTAGCTTCGTGATTTCACCATGTTGACTGAGGAAGAAGCTCTCTTGATACCGCCCGTGAATTCCATCTTGAACAACGCGCTGGAAGTCACTTGCCACAGAGATAAGAAAGGACTTCATTTCCTCTGGGCTGGAACGAGGTGACCCCAGCCCTTCCATGTCAGATTCCCTGAAATGAAGTTTCCAATCGATATCCTCGATTACCAGCGGGAGGCTACATCGTATATGCTGGTAAAGAACATGGCTGAGTTTCTTTCTGAGGTTCGCAGCGCCGCGATCGACCAGTGGTATGCATGACCATGCGCTTTCTTTGAAGAATCGGTCTTCGGTTTCATCTCCATCGAAGGAGCTCGATTCCTCCTCTTGTCTGCGGCAGAGAACATGCCATCCGATGCTAAAGTGATTCATAGATTCGCGATTCATGGCCAATTTGATGTAATTTCGCTCGTCGTCGGTTCCAGGCCGCATAAGATCAGCCTTTGTGATAATGGGGATGGTGCGTTCTCCGTGGGGATCAAACAGTCTGCACTTTATGAGAGCTACCTGTTCAGCAAGTGTCTTTTTGGGGTTGATGACGACCAAAAAGATGTTGTCCTTATTATCCAAGTGGCTGCTTACGAGACTTTGGAGGGCCTCAACATTTTCTTGGCTCTTATCGGAGGTTGGAAGACCTGGCAGATCCAACAGGATCAACGGATACATCAGCGGTCCCTCAATTTCCAAGCGTAATAGGTCCTTTGAGAAATCTTTCCCGGCTCTGTTGAACTCCATAATACTCTTAGCCTTCTCTATGATATGATGAAGGTCATCCCCCTGAAATCCAGAACTCTGTAATGTTCTCGTTTCCTTTGATTTGTCTTCGAATATGACGGTGATATTAATGCGATTTTCGAGAGCTTGCCTAAACATCACTTGAGTGGCAAATCGCGTGCAGCCATTCTCCCCAGTCGGGAAACGGATATGAGAAATGGCTTGGAGAACAGATGACTTTCCAGATGACTCTTCGCCAATGACAACTATTTGTGGGACTTTGACCCTCTTGCTGATGCCACAAATGCTCAACTTGTCACATATGTCGTATATGGCTTTGGATTCAGTGGTGTTAAGTTGCCCTAACACGTCGAGATCGACAGCGATATCCATTCTGACTATGAAAGAAATAATAAATTTGCGCGTGAAATTCCGGGAACTTGCTTGTCTCTATTTGTGTTATGTAGTGTGCTGCTTTCTCCAAACAGGCCTTCTTGTGTTGGCCTGATAGACATGGCCTTGGCCTGAATAACATCCAATAGTCACACGCCCAATAACCGCGCGCCTACGCCATGTCGCAATTCGTCCATGATACTCCTTTGCTAAACTACGCAACACTACGCGTTTCAATATTTATATCTGTTGTTAGCGTTGCGCAAACGTGTTATGTTGGCTGTGGCATACCTCATCCATGTAGCATTTGGCAACAATGCAATACAAGTAGCGAGGCAAGAGGAAAAGTACAAAAGTTACTCACGCCCCCAATACCTTGTTAAAAGCTCGAGACGCTGCTGATGAAATTATTTAAAATATGACACAGAACCTCGAGTTAGCATTTGACTTGATTTGCCCTGCTGGCGATAAGAGGCAGTCCACAGGCCGGGCTAGACCGTCAATGTGTCTCAGCCACTTTCGCTAGCTCAGTAGGCCCCCCTCACCAACTCTTTTTTGTTTCCCCCAAAGCTTTGCAACTGACTTTCTCAAAACCACGAGACCTTCAATTTACATTGGTTTGCAACGATGAGTTCTACGGCCGATTCTGTACTGATCAACATCTACGATACAATTCGTCAAAAGTTCGATGCCGGAGACCAGGCTGTCTTCCAGATGCAAGTTCCGACACAGCCCCTGCAAAGAAGCGAGTTACATTATGGTGGAAGTGATTCAGACTCGGCACAAAGGGTGAAGCCGTCTTCCGTGGCTGAAGCCGAGTTCCGTCTCACGGATGGCATGTTGGAGCTGTCTAACGTCGTGGGTGGCCCAAACGGAAGCAAACTCTCAGAGACATACGACCAGGTGCTTTCCGGCCTCATCTCGGCTGACGAAGAGGCCAGCCCGGACCAAGCCAATGAAGCATTACAGCAGGCCAGAGAGAACCTGAGGTCTTGCGTAAACCGCAACATGGATGACACAGAAGACATTTAGCCCGTTAATCTTGTCCCTAGCGACTGGGCTAAAAGTCTCTCGGACCCTTCGCAGCAAGGTAATACTGGTGGTATTCAGAGTCAGCTACAAGACGCCATCAGCCGACGTAGCTTCCTCAAAGCAAGGAAGGACGCTCTCATGGCCGCCCTGGGTGACCTCAAGCCGTTGCAAAAGGCTGCGGATGATGCAAGAGCAGCTGTTGACGCTATAGAAGCGGAAATGGCCAAGCGCTTTACTGATCCAGCCATCGTGTGCATAAAGATATACTTTTCTCAAGCTTTTTCAACGGCACAGGACGATATTGCAGCTATAAAGGGACTAAACGACACGAATAAGATCGAACTCAGTACATTGCTCCGGAAGTACCAGCAAGGGCCCCTGAGCGATGAACAGTGGAAATTCCTGCTTGAACTGCAACTGAAACATGTCCAAAATTCCAACGACCTTGTTAAGGCTACCGAAGCACTTAACCGGGCTCAGTTGGAGGTCTTACAGGCCACCCCCCGTGATAAGGGCGTTGAACTTGCTGGCATCAATGATCAGATTGCGTCGCTTACTGTGGAAATTGAGAAGTATCAAAACATGCTCCGAGGAACTGGCGGCCAGAACTACGAGGAAACTCCCAATGCTTTCCAAGGCAATGCTTCAACTCCAGGTTGGGAGACCTTGACCATTGGCAGTCGGACATCGACGCAGACACAGCCAAGACTCAGCTGTACTTCGTCTTCGAATCTGGCATGGGCAACCAATCTCTTGTCCTCTAGCGAGTCTGGTATCACTAGCTTTGCCACTAACGGCCAGAAAAACACTTTGTCTACTGAAAACACCGACGTCAAGGTCGTGTTCAGCGCAAGGAAAGTTGCTATCGACAGACCATGGTTCAAGGCCCAGGTGCTCGGCAAAAGCACCGAGCCTACAGCAAATATCTCAGCAGGTAACGCTGAGGATGTCCGCAAACTATTTGCTGGCGGCTCGACAATCGATACCACTGAGTGTCAGTTACCGGCCTGGACTACTGGCTTCCTTGTTGTTCAGGATGTGTGCATTACCCTGATTTCTCATACGACCTTCTAGGGGAGTCAAATCCAGGACATCGGCAGTTGTTTATCATCAGGTGGCAGCTTGCTGTGCTTTCAGGCTTGCAGGAGTGACGCAGGCCGGAAGCAAGGGTCTGGATACGTAATTAACAGCGACGAGAAGACGATCGAGGTCCGCATATCGGTACCCCAGATCATTGGGTGGTTTACTCAATTATCTCTATAGAACAAATGGCCAAGTGGATATAGTAAGGACAAGATGACTTGACCACGTTGCATATCAGAGGCCAAAGAAAATGAATGACTGAGAGGCCTATACTAATACTCTGCCTTTCAACATATGGCCCAGTCTATAAACAAGAGCTGTCTCGGCGTATTTGAGTTTCATCGTACGAGAACGAAAGGACCTATGAACAGTTCCGTACATACATGTAGGCCATCATCAACGGGGATGGGTAGGATGATCTTTCCGATGAGTGATAACACCAATGTAGAGAGAGCTCGCAATTCATGCTGCTGATTGGTAGGTTCCCCCTTTCACTCTGTCATATGTGCCTCTTCGACCTTAGAACTAAGACCAAAAACTCTTGCAAGATACGTCTTGCACTCGTCCCTCTCAAAACCGACAGGAACGGGCCCAGTAACACCCTCAGCGTTCCGAACGAACCCCATTGGACGCTGTCCGCAAAGCATTTATTCGAGTTTTGGAAAGACAGTGAGATATTCCTTTGCATGGTTGAGCATACGAGCGAGATGTATTATCTCCCACTCGCTGTGACCCTCCACAAAGGGTTCAAGCTCGCGGTGCGCTCTTAACACGGCCAAGTCCTCAAGACTCACTGTGAAGGTGTTATAGTATAAGAACGCTCCAGGAACTCCCATATAGTCACAGTAAGTGTCTCCTCTGATGGCCAGTAACTTAAGATTCTTGAGATTTCGCAAGTGACCCCGCAGGTTTTCATGGTCGATTAACCACACGGAATGGGCTTGTGGATCATGGTTGTCGTAAAGAACCATCGTTTCGAAGTTGAACTCTTCTCTTTCCTCGTCACAGCGTAGGCACAATTGCTCTAGAGTCGTGAGCTCGCCAATGACCGATAGAGATTCTGGAGGGATATCAAAAAGGCCATGCGGACGAGTCTCTTCCTTGGTTCTACCTCCCCATTGAATAGACAAGGAGCGCAGGTGATTGAATCGGCCGTTCCCTAGACCAGGAATCAAGACTCCGTCAAAGTGAGTGCTGCACCCCCTTCCACTCCAAGATTGCGTGACTGAAAGCTTTCGCAGGCGATTGTGCTTGTGGACGAATTCCGCAATAAGCGCCTCATCGCCAACGTCGGCAGCAAGGACAAGTTGCTCGAGATTCTGATATGGCTCCTGGGTATGAGCTTTGATGAGATTTCCAAATTCGGGGACGGATTGACGATTCAGCTCGAGAGATCTCAATGGTGCAGAGAGGAGAGAAGCCATGGTTGACTCGTCGATTGCTCCAGGACCTGGCTTGATCCGGAGGTGCCGCAGTCTAGGGAACGATACAAGACTGGTGGCAAGTGAGATAGGCTCCCAGCTTCTAGAATTCCAGGTATCCCATGTCAGCGATTCCAGAGTCGGTGAGCAAAGTTTGAAAAGAGTATTGAAGAAGTCGTTGGAAGGA
Organism: Fusarium ramigenum; assembly: GCA_013186855.1. Lineage (NCBI taxonomy): Eukaryota > Fungi > Ascomycota > Sordariomycetes > Hypocreales > Nectriaceae > Fusarium > Fusarium ramigenum. The sequence continues at coordinate 50,445 of JAAOAT010000596.1, forward strand.
TTAGGTCCACGTTGTCCACCGTTATTAGAATTGTCGTCCCAGGCCCCTGTTAACCTTACATCCAGGTAGAGAGAACGCAGAGGCCAGGACGAAGGGATCGACGGGTATGATAGGCACCACCCGTTGGGGATGACGACCTTGCTGAGGGTCAAGTTGTGAGCTGTCGAGTTGGATATGAGTTGGAACCATTCCTCAGGCAGTGGGAACTTGTCATTCCAAATCAAGGTCCCGAGGTTGCGCATGGCGTTGATATTGGTGGCCAAGATAAGCTGCGTCCTGTGATAGTTATCGGCAGCATCCGATTTGAGTCGAGCGAGTTCTTGTCCGGACGCCCCGTTGGGGAAGTGCTCCATGTGTTCAATGTCATTGTGGGCCATGCGAACGTGATATGGGTTGGGGTCGAAGGTGAACTTGCGTATGAAGTCTTTGATGCCAGCGCCCTTGTAGTTAGGGTCGAGTTCACTCGTCAGACGGTTTAGAAGGCTGCACTGATTGGCACTGAAATCGAAAGTAACCTCTGAGAATTGACAAGTACGGGCGAGCCCACGACAGTCAGAATTGACGAGAGCAAGTTGCTTCAAGGCTTAATCATCTTCAGCGACAAGTCGAACGATCTTGGCTAGGATCTCGGTCGGTAGTCGAAGCAATCTCGACTGGGATGATAGAGGCATCACAGTGTCAAGAAGCAGGGGGTCAAGGCGGGGTTCTGCTTCGCCCTGATAAATGTCCTTCTCGAGGACATCGTTGCGCGAGTAGAAGAGGGTAGTGATATCATAGTCAGAACGCATTGCGGCACCAAGAATGGAATTGAATGAGGTTCAGACTTCAGAGGACTAAGTTGGGTTCAGTTATGTAGTCAAAGACGACGGATAAGAATGGCAGATACGTGGTTATGACTGCCCCTGCCCTGAAACTCACCTGTAGAGGGGAAAAAAGGCCCACACGACACGACCTGACGCGCTAAGGTAAAACGCGTACAGGAATGGAAACAACGCGCCAGTTTAAGTTCTATGTGCTGCTTTAAGCTCTCAGCCATAGGCGCACACGTGGTCATAAAGAGTCTCCACTGCGAGTTGAGCAGCCAGAATTAAATCCGTAAAAGCCACATATTATCATACAACTTGAGTTCTATCTATTGAATATGCACTATTTCCAAGGTCCAACTGATCAACCGTCATGGTGACAGTTGGTACAGTAGTTCAGCGTGATCTGGCAACTGTTAGACAGGTAAGCTGTTCCACATTTGCTCACTCCATCATTATCCTTCATGTGCTGGACACTGCGAAATAGTTAGCATAAACTCATCATCGACTATGCAAGGGTTCACTTACGCATCCTTGATGTCCTTGCCCTTCATTCCGAGACCATAATCATCGCACTTGAACTGCGCCGTGCAACCAGCTTGGCCGAACGACGCGAGCATGATCATACCGCTCTTGATCCTAGCATAGCGCGAGACATAGTCCGTGTATGTTGTCTCATCATCGAAACCATCGTTCAAAGCGCGATCACATGCGTCATCGATGCTACCGCACTGGCTAGAGCCCTTGTTGTTCGCATCGGTCTGCGTGGGCAAAGGAGTCTCGAGCGTGACGCCGTCTCCGACACCCTGGGTGTAAGTATACTTTCCACCAGGGTAGTTTCCAACCTTGACTGTGCGGTCGGGGTAAGAAACCACTGTGCCATCATCGGTCTTGACGTAAGGCTCAGGATCGGGCTTCTCAGTGACCTTGGGCTCAAAAGCATCGGTCGCGATGGAGGAAGGGAAGGTCGTGTAATCAGCGCAAGATGATGAGATCAAATCAGTGGAAACATAGAATCCCTTACCGCTGACTGTAGTCTCACAGGCGCAGTAAGGATCAATGCCCGGATTGGCGTGAATGATGCAAGGATACTCGCGTTCAGGCTCCTTGGTAGTGGTGGAGGTAGCGAAAGTAGTAGACTGCACAGAAGTCTCAGTGGATATAGGCCCTCCGGTCGTAGACTCAACAGTCGTGCCCTCGGTTGAAGTCATCTCAGCAGTAGTGGTTTCCTGAGTTTTCGTGGTCTCAGAAGCCTCAGTACTCGACTCTTCGGTAGTGGCAGACTCAGCCGAGGTCTCAATGGTGCCCCCTGTAGTAGGGGTAGCATCAACATCCACAACGACTGTATCGACTCCCATGCTCAGCTGAGGAAGCTCAGTCGTCTGGGTAGTAGCCTCAGTGGTCTCAGTAGAAGGAGCAGCAGAAGTCTCAGTGGTTCCTCCAGTTGTTGGAGTCGCATCGACATCTACAACGACCGTGTCCACGCCCATAGACAGTTGGGGAAGCTCAGTAGTCTCGGTAGATGCTTCAGTGCTGGTGGCCTCCGTCGTAGCTTCCCTAGAAGTAGCGCCAGTAGTAGGAGTAGCGTCAACGTTCACTACGACCGTCTCAACGCCCATGGATAGCTGAGGCAGCTCAGTGGTGCTAGCCTCAGTAGTGGACTTGGCTTCGGTGGACTTGGCTTCAGTCTTGGTCTCTTCCTCAGCAGTACTCTTGTCGTCGTCATCGTCATCATCTTCCTGATCATCAGGATCCTCTGGCGTCTGAGTTCCAACTGGTGTTGGGATACCTCCCTCGATGACAACAGCTGATGGAGCAGGAGTGATGCCAGGGAGAGGGGGAAGGACGTAGCTTCCAGGTGCAGGCCCTAAGTCTCATGTCAGTACGCGCCTTTGGCAGAAAAGGTCAGTGAACTTACCAATGCCCCAAAGAACAATACCGCCAGGACCATTGTCTTTGCCAGCATGCTCACAAAAGATCAAGCAGGACGGACCGAAGAGCACAGGGACAACAACGTCGTTGCCATCGCTGTCCTTTGTGTTATGCAGAGTGTTATCGCTGACACCAGAGATAGTCTCTTGGGGCTCAGCAGTGACAGCAGCAGGAGGAACTGTGATAGGAGCTTCATCTTGCTTGGTAGTGGGCTCAGGGTCAGTCTGATCCTTGGTCTTGGGGTCCTCATTGTCTGAGTCTTCGGACTTAGGATCAGACTCCTCGTCTTTACTAGTAGGCTCAGCTTCCTCCTGCTTAGTAGTAGTAGGCTTGGGGTCCTCCGGCTTCTGAGTCGTTGATGGCACCTCATCAACAGGCTGTTCTGAGGAAGTGATGACGACAATAGGAGCCTGAGTACCGGTGGTTTCCTCTCCAGCAAAAGATTGAGAAGTGGTGTCCAGAGGTGCCAGTTGCTCAGTTGTGGAGTCCTGAGCAGGAGGCTGTTGGGTGGTTGTGTCTACAGCAGGGCCTTGCTCAGTAGTTGACTGAGGTGCGGGAGGTTGCTGGCTAGTAGCCTCGGCACCAGGCGTCTGATCAGTTGTGGTAGGATCAAGTGCAGGAGGTTGCTGAGTTGTTGTCTCTGCTACAAAAGGCCACTGTGACGTTGTAGTATCGATAACTGGAGGCTGTTGAGCCGTAGTCTCGGGACCAGTGGGCTGTTCCGCCACAGTGGTAGGCTGTTCAACAGGGACCTCACCTGAAGATGTCGAGTCAAGGGGAAACTCGCCGTTGGCAGTAGAAGTACCTCCAACCGCAATGTCGGTGCTTTCGGACTCAGGAAGCTCAGGCAAGGCATCAATTGAGGTAGATGCGACATCAGGAATCGGAACGCCTGTGCTGGTCTCTGGAAGTGCAACATCCGAAGAGGTCGTCTTATCGAACACAGGAATCTCAGAGGAAGTTGTCTCAAAGGGAAGAGGGTGAAGAGTCATGGTGGTGGATTCACCATTGGCTCCAGGAGTCTCTGGGAGTTGAGCCTCCGCCAGAGCGGCGAGAGCCACAACAAGACCGACCAGACGCATAGCGAGTGATTGTCTGGGTCTCAAAATAAAAAGAATGACTTGGTTGGTGTAAAGCGAATGAAAGAACTCAGTATGAGTATGTCGGGCTAGGCCTACGTGAGGGACTGCAGACACGATAGATAGGTATATAACCCGGATAAACTAACTCAGGCTTACATCTTGCCTAAGGTTTCGCGACTCGTAGCTTATCCATGATGGCAAGGCGCTATGGCCAGCCTAATCTTCCTAGATCCACAGAGTGGACATGTAACTGAAACGGCGCAGAAGGATCGAATCCTAGTTACATTGTAGGTTCATCGCCATGTTATGATATCGGCCCGTGCCGTTCCAAGCCACATCTCACCGGGTCTCTTTTTCCGTCTGATGAATGTTTCTTGGATCCTCGCTTACCCCTGTGGATCGCTTCCTTTTCGATGCGGAGCTGAACTTGCAAGGTTGCATTGATGACGTTGGACAGCCTTGTAAAGACCACTGAAGGATTCGCATGGTTGATGAATCTCCAGTTTCAATTTCTTTCTTCTGCTCGACATGGATCGCTTCTTCTGACTTCGCCCTGGTTCGGGCATTTCCATTTACGACTGTCACTGTCACAGTGAAAACCCAGCATCGAAAAAGCCGTCTATCACTTCTTCGGCCTCAAATTGTTCAGCAAAAGATGGAACATCCCATTAAAAACAAATACGTCATGTATCGAAGCTTGAGTGCCAATTACATCTTCCTTGTTGAAGTAGTAGCTCACTGCAAATCACTAGATTATCTCAGCGTTCTACTATAAGACCGTCACCTCACTTTCAGACTTTTTTCTACCATCGAATTCCACTAAAACAAAGCGATAGTCAATAAACATGCTTAATCTTAAAGATGTTGTTACGCGTCAGCCCATCAATTGCCGTCACAGCCGTTCGGCCCACGGTCGTAGAACTGGCCTATAGACTAACGGTCAAACCGAGCAAGTGGGTAGCATCACAATGAAACTTGGGCCCTTGGACCAACATATGCTCCATTCGTGAAAGATCTCCATAGCTGAGCGCCCTACTGGGCCAAACATGTTACAACGCTCGATCCTTCGGGGGCCGTGACATTCTCAGCCTTGCAATGGTGGCTGACTGTCACATCAAGCCAATCCTTCACGCTTATCTATGGATCGCAATCTAACCATCCCTTTCATGGTAAAGTTCTCGGCATCGCGAATGTTCGAGGCTATGTAAAGAACAAGAGATTAGGATGAACATCCATAAGCGCCGAGTGATACCTTGAGCTAACAAAAGATCGGTTTCCCAGTCGATACCCATGACATACAATAAGCAAATGCACTTTGATCCAGTTTTAGGATCGATCAGCAGTAAACTTGACAATGAAGTTAGAGTTAGATCCTAATCAACCACTCTGCATCGCCTTTCAGAACTTCTCGTCTATCATTATCCGCCGATAAGTTGACGGGTAACACGGAAGGGCCAGGATTTTCGGAGTTTTCATGTCTTGGCTGACGATCTCAACTTCGTCCCGCCTTGTAAGTCCCATCGCGCACAGACAGATCATGCCAAGAATGAACGACGAACCCGCTTTTTCTCGATCCTTTCTATGGAACTCGTGTACTGTAATTTCGTCCTGATTCAAGCCTTGACGGTTGATGGTCGGAGATTCCAGTGTGGCATTACTGTTGTCAGCTTACACCGGTATCCATACTCTATTCAGCATATATGTAGGACAGAAACTCTGAAGTTGTCCAGTATCGCCCATCTCATTGCATCGAGCAACACTGTCTTCTTCAACCATCTTTCGTTTTATACACTCGTTTAGTTAAGCCGTCTCTCATTTAGACCTGTTCAGCTCATCATCATGTTGGGCTCCAAGAGTTTCCAGAACGGCTGGGCCAAGCTGTTGGCCTCGCTATTCGTCCTGCTTGCTGCTTCTCAGCTCTGCATCGCGGCGCCTTATACCAATCAGTGAGTCAATTCCTCATAACCATCTTTCAATGAAGCTAATGCACCAAGGCTTGCTGTTCGCGATGATCAACATATCTACGCCAGAGTCATGACTCCTGAGCTAGAAGCCTACGAGAAGAAGCTCAGCGAAAGCAAGAAAGCTAACACATACGTCGAACAAGATCAGACCAAGTTTGTAGACTTCACTGCTGCTGGTAATCACGTTGTTGGAAGCTCATCCTTCGCTGGCTGCTTCGGTGTCATCCTTGCAACCAAGCAAGGTGCCATTGTCGCCCACTACAATCTCGACCAGAAGGGCTTAGACACAGCCAAGAAGAGAATTACCGACGAATACAACGACCACAACGACAAGGTTGGAGGCGCTGAGGCCCATCTTTACTCTGCCATAACCTATGCAACTGGGGCGCTCGTTGAGGAAAACCTGTACAACGAGTACAAGGAGTTTCTCACGGGTCTTGTTGGAAAAGAGCCCCAGGACCATCACTACACTGAGGCTCTTGAGACTCTTTCCGACGAAGATCTTGAAAAGGAAAACTGGGATGAGAATGCAGTGAGCGGTGGCTTCGTCGTAGAGAACCCTGGCGGTGGCAGTGCTGATACCAGTCTCTTCTTCATTACCATTGAGAGACAGAGAGTCAGTGCTCAGGGGCCTGGTAAGTGATGGCAGCCAAGTCTAGTTGTCACCTGGGTCCCAGCTTCCGGGCGCTTATGATGCGGAACTTCATTCTTGCGCCTATCATCTATGTCAAATACAATCTATGGCAACTTTACCTTAATCAACCTACCATTTTACTTAAAAATGTCTCGTATCATGTTGAGCTCGTTGCTTTCGTTTTACAGTCCTACGCCGTGATTCAGATAAAACCTGTGAAGATCTCGAAACAAAAGTAGTCCCTGGAAGATATTGGCCATGTATTAAACTTAAAGCTAGGTGATAATAGAAGTGCCAAAAAAAGATGCAGTTTTATGACACCTCGGCCATTTAATACTACTACTTTCTTCGTTGAATACCCAAACTTTCAAGGAATGGACCGTCGTGACAAGCCACCAGGTATGCTTGCTCCGTGGTAGACTCATTGATATGCTTGACCTTGCACCATGAGGGTACAGCAAAAGTATCGCGTGCCTCCCACCTGAACGTCATCGTCTCCCCCGTCGGCGTCACAAGCTCAGTGCGACCCTTTCCTTCGTAGCAGTGATAAAGATAAGACTGGCTTTCTTGTGACTCCACCGTGGCACCAGGGCTAAGTCTCTCGGCCTGCACGCCGAGGTATGTCGATAAAGGCTTTCCATTTGAGAGCTTATAGTGATAGATAGAGTAGTCGCTCTTGTCAGCATTGAGTTCTTTCTCAACAGGAGCCCATGGGAAACGGAACTCGCAAGGGTCGCAATGTCTGACACCGTTAGCAAGAGTATCTTAGTCATGCAGGGTAGGAAGATACTCACTCGCTGGGATAGCGTGGGTCGGAGTAGCCCTCGGCAAAGTGGACTGGGGCAAAGTGGAATAGAGGAAGGTTCAACATATCCAACCAGATGACCGGCTTATCGCTCTCGTTACCATGGTCATGCCAGTGCCAGATCGGTGTGATGACAACATCGCCTCTGACGAGAGGCATCTTCTTGCCCTCAACTGCTGTGAAACCTTCACCGTCGATGATAAAGCGAGCTGCGAAGGCAAGATGTCTATGTGCTGGCGCTGTCTCGCCAGGATTGACGATCTGAAGACCTCCATAAATAGTATCTGTTGTGTACGGCGATTCTAAAAAGGTCAGTCAAATGAGATCAGTAACCTGACTGGTATGATATACTCACGCATGCTAGGGTTTACTAGCATCAAGACTCGCCGCTCAGCCTTCTCTTCAGGCACCAACTTGGCTGCTGTCTCCAAATGAGGCAAGGCCTCTCTGTATGTCCACATGTGAGGCTTCGCTGTGGGGTTTGGTGTCGGCGGCACCATCATGCTCATCTGTGACCAAAGAGGCTCCAAGTTCTTTGATGGTAGTTCGCTGAGATACTGCTTCATCTCTGGTGAGTCGCCATCCGAGGCACCGGAAGCCACTGTGCTAGTATAATTCCCCATCGCTTATGTGGTGTCTTCAAGAAAAAAGATAATCTTGAGATGATTTTTGCCTTGGTCAGTGATTCGCAGTGTCGTTGGAGTGTTCTCTAGATAAATAGCGGATTGAGGGATGGTCTTGAGTGGATAACAATCGTAAGATCCCCAGACATGAGAAAGCTGGGGAAGTAGCACCGATAGGCAACACAATTGCTACAACGGGTCACATTGAACCGCGTCTAATCAATCATCCACAACAGCCGAAGTCAATATCCGTCCTCCGGGTTGACTCCGGTGGGATCCGGACTCTGAGCTTCCGACCGGACCGTGCTATGAGTGGTCACAGTAGTGGATCTCACCACCAACCCACTCCGACAATCATCACGTCTTTTAGAAACAACTATAACAGGTAGTATACAACCTTGAAGACAATACAACAATGAGAATAGCCACTATCGCATCACCATTGCATCGCAGAAATTTCACAACATCATTCTCTCGCAAAATGTCCTCAACAACTTGGAACCGCCTCATCCGCTTTGTCGATGACAACGGAAATGAGACCTTTGGAGACCCCGTCATTGCGAATGACAAGGACTTTTCCGAGAAGTTGGCCAAGAATGACCTATGGGCTGTTGAGTACAAGGGTCAGAGTCCTGTGGCGCAACTCACCATGGGTGGCAAGGTACATGTCAAGGCTGTAAAGGAGCTGCTGCGACCGGCTGATGTGCCTATCATCCGATGCATTGGCCTTAACTACATCAAGCACAGTAAGTGACCAAGTACCTATTGGCTGGGACTATACTAACTCTAGTTTTCAGTCAAGGAAGGTGGCCGAACACCGCCGCCTTATCCCTCATTGTTCATCAAGCCCTCTACCTCCATTGCTGGCTTCAATGAGGATGTCCCCATTCCTACGATCGCCCAAGATGGCACAATAGACTACGAGGGAGAGCTGGTAAGTATCGTATCTATCCTTTACCAGAAAACTGACTAACATCAAATTCTAGGGCATTGTGATTGGCAAGTCTGGCAAGAACATCACCAAAGAAGATGCTCTCTCTTACGTAGCAGGCTACGTTGTCTCCAACGATGTCTCCGCTCGAGCATGGCAACGAGATCCCAAGAAGGCTGGCGGTGTTCCCCAATGGTGCTTCAGTAAGGGTTTCGACAAGTTCGCGCCCATTGGACCTCTTCTCGTCTCTCCTGCCGTCGTTGGTAACGCTTCAAAGTTGCACTTGACAACAACTGTCAACGGCGAGGTGAGACAAAGCGAGGGTACGAATGATCTTCTTTTCGGTGTTGAGGAGATTGTCAGCTTCATCAGCCAAGGCACAACGCTAGAAGCTGGAACTGTTGTTCTCACAGGAACGCCTTGTGGAGTCGCTATGGGAATGAAGGAGCCTAAGTATCTTAATGACGGTGATGTTGTGGAGGTTAGCATCACCGAATTGGGAAGTGTCAAGAACAAGATGGTCTTCGAGTAATGGGTATGTTAAAACATGGTATCTGGGTAAATAGACATAGAAGTAACTTTTCCATCGTTTTATTCGTTCAAAAGCTCCCAAACTCCTTGAACATCGTTCAGCCATGACATATCATTTACATCCAAGTTGAAAGCCGCCAGTTCCTGAGGATTAAAGTCCGGGATTGGGGTTTGGAACTCTTGAGCGAGTTGCTGAACAAGATCAGGAACTTCCATGCTCAGCATCGATTGCTGAGGGAGGCCCGGGTTATTACCTTCGCCCGGTCTGTTGGTGTTTGCCACTTCACGTCCCGGTGAACCACGAGGCGTTGCTTGTAAAATCTTTGAAGAAAGAATATGTAGCGCTGCAACGCACCGACGAGGAGACTGGCCGAATTGCTCGTGGGCCTTGAGTACCGAAATAGCTTGACCCCAAGATCTCCCGATTTCCACGGCCGAGAAGACATCAGGTCGAAGTTTGGCAGCAATCAGTACGGTGGCGGCGGAGTAGATGTAGTATACTCGATACCACCAGGCCGGAAGCAGACCAACAGTGCCGTCTAGTGTCTGGTGCTTTACCAGAGTGTCGATCATATTCTGAGCTGTCGTGACGCAGAACATTGCGCCTTGTTGAACGACACGAGCTTGGAGATTATCGTCCATGGGCTTTTTGTCCTGAGGAGATTGTGTGAGACAGAATCTGGAAAGGACTGGTCGTAGCAGAAGGATACGGGCATGTAGGAATCTGTTCATGAGTCAGTCGCCATAAGCCGCTGTGAAATTAGGAGACGCATACCTCATTCGTAAAATTACAGCTTGTCGGCGCGCTATCTCATCCTTATTTGACTCCAACAACTCCCACCTGAGATGGTCTGGTAGCTTTGACTGCCATCTGCTGATACAGCGGTCCAGTTGGACCACTCTATCGAGGTCTTCATCCTCACCATCCAGGCCCTCAAGATCAAAATGCGATTCCTTCTCCTTCGGCTTACTGCCCTGTGAGCCGTCGTAGAACGCGATCATGGTCTTGTGGATTATCTCGTAAAGTCGCACTGATCTCACAAAGAAGCTGTAATATTCCAAGCCTTGCATTCCGTTCTGGGCGTTCGATGTTTCTGCCGGATGTGGCACGTTCTTTGCAGGATGCTGGGAGATCATGGCAGGGCGACCATGGGTCACGGATACCATGCTAGCTGGATTAGCTGACCGGGAAGCCAAGATACAGTCAAGTTCACTCACCGATCCATCAGAACACATCCATACCATATCCTGCGCAGCAACTCTCGCTCGCCAGGGTCCGAGCGATTCGCTGAGGTCTCAGGCAGATGAAGTCCTAACCCTTGAGCCATCCTGATGGCAGAGCCAATAACCATCCATGTCTGATGAGGGTTATATGTGCTCTGAAGATACTGGCTCGTTACCAGTAGACACTGCACCAACTCGAGGGAGCCAGGTTCCCAGGGACTCATGGGCAATAACTCCTGGGCCCTCTGGAAGTATGTCTCACTCGACTGTTCTCGCTGTTCTAACGAATGCGATTCGACGAGTTGGGTGGACAGTGCCAAGATGACATTCAGTGTAGCGACGAAGACTCGCTCATTCAAGTCCATCGTCGTTCCGGAGAATATAGCATTATATGCACGAGTCCATCGGTTTCTATCCAGGAAAGGATACAACGGATCAACATAGAACCAGTACAGCTCTATCAAATGATCGGCTTGCCTCCTTGGCGGTAGGACGTACGAGAAGTCTGGTGATGTGACTGAGGCAGAGCCCATTACCCCAGCCGACCGAGACATGTTTGACGCATTGTCACTTGAGCTTGCAGGCTTCCCTAGCCTCACATCAATGGCCTTCTTGATCTGAGCAGTGAAAGAGCCCGCACTGCTCTTCCCAAAGAACTCCTCAGTACTCGTCCCCTCATCGATGACCGCTGTCATGGAGTCAACAGCAGAAGGACTGTTTGAACAAACTGATGCCCCGACATTGCGTTGACCACCATGCGAGTCTGGCCTGGTGCCGCTGCCGGGTGTAGATGTTACTGGGGAGTGATGATGTGGCGGTGGTGGCGGCGGCAGTGACAGAGGCATAGACCGTCGCGGCTGAGGCTCGTATGTATTCACGGCTGGTAGAATCGGAACAGGTGGGCTTGCCATAGAGGGAGAACTAGAACTACCCTGTCTTTGCACTGCCAATGGTTGTGCTGGAGGAGCAACAGGACGTCCATTCTGGGCTGCAGTGAAAGGCGCTGCTATTGGCGGGCGATGATGTATGAAGGCAGTCGAGCTAGCGCTAAAGTTGCACTTGTCCCTCAGCGCCAATTTCCTGCTACAGGAGCCACAGACTGTACGGATAGCGTCTTAGCCTTTGTGCCCTCCCCTCCTGGGGCTGTGAGTGAGTGTCTGTCTCACCTGGTCGTACACCGTCACACTTGACCTTCTTGGCTCTGCAGTTATCGCAAGCGACATCAATCTTGAGGCGTTTGGCCCCACTCTGGCGATGAGCAGAGGCACCGTCATCTGTTCGTCGTGGAGGCTCCATGTGTAGTTCCGTATCCGAAGGGAATGTCGCTGGTTGTTGGGTCGGGTGAGAATGGATTTTCGGAATGGACATGAATTGGTTCGGAACGGGGGGATCCCCAGAATTAAGAGATAAGATTATGAGGCTGGAAACTGGGATGGCTTACGGCTAAAATCCGGGGAGCATTAGCGGGGTTCGAAAATCTCTTTGCATTAACTCACCCGGAGCTCGTCGGTAAGTGGTAACATACCGGATAACTACAACTAACTGAGCTGAAGTGGCATCATTAGCAAGATAATTAACCGCTAGAAGTGTTTATTGTTCTTGTGACTGAATTCCACTATTGCTTGTATCTCCTTTTGGCTCGATAACTCCAGCCGAGGTCTGTAGATGACGGAGCTTGACTTCTCCAAACCAATCGGTGACCCTTGTTCTGTTCCATCAACAGGCAAGGTTCCCCTCTTTCTCCGCATCCCCAGTCTCAGTCTCCTTTCTTCTACGCGTCACTTTCGCATCTCGTCCCATTGACCCGCGTCTTTGACTGGCTCCACCCAAGTTGGCCGATTTCTAACAAAAATCTCATTCGCTGGTTGGAAGTTGAGCCTAAACCACATTTTTTAACTTCAGCACCATCAGCGTAGGGTAGCTTACTTACCCTCCGTCCAGCAATGGGAGTCGGATCATGTAGAATTTGTCCTTTGCTGCTGCTGGAATAGTCCAGAGCGTGCATCCACATGTACGGCAAAATGCTTTCTCTTTTGAACTTCCGCTCGATGTGTCGGACAGTGAGTACTTCGTGACAGCATCTTCATCTGTAGTGGAGACTTTGACATTTTGAGCCGTGAATTTTCCAATCTGTCAGGTTAGCTTCCACCACAACACTCCATGGATCGAGATTCTATACCAGTTGATGAGTGCCACCAGCTCCTATACAGCAATGTTCACAGAAACATGACAGCACTGTGACTGGTTCTGATGTAATTGCAAACTTCACGTTGCCACATAGACACCCTCCCGAGTAAGGTGCTGGCATGTTTTCGACTGATCTCGAGATACGAAAATGGTCTCGGTGAGGGAGATTTCGTCTATCTCAAGCATAACCTTTCATCACTTCAACTGTATTATACCATGTGGTATCTGGAAAGGCATTGTCATGATCACTTACACATGAACACCGGAACAGCTAGTTTCACCCCTTCCGGATTCACTCCGAGTAAGACGGCTTTGACACAAGTCTCGGACCCGATCCGAGGAACAGCAGACTATTGCCTAAATTACGTATAGTCCATGTTAGGTTCCGAGCCTCTAGTGTACCGGCCTGTTGGTAATGTTCAGTCCCCGGCCAAGACCCAGACCCAGACCCAAAGTAGCGCCTCCGAGTTAGCAGAGGAGAGCTCTGGAAGTTTTAAGCGCATTATGAATGGATACGGAGCTGAGACTCCCATAGCGATTATGGAGATATTGGCCGATTAGTCCTTCTAGTGAGTGAGATGAGCCTATCGCCGGTATCTGGACCATTGCATGCACTCTAGCTAAAACATGCAGCGACTTTTGGCTCTTACCTCATGGAATGTGTTAAGACGAGAAAGTGACTATCGTGATGAATATAGTAGATTTGACCTGAATCTATGGATCGAAAACAGCCTTTTGCACCTTCACCACAGTATCTCCAACAATATCGGCCGAAGAGACTCCCAATGAGAAGCGATACTCGCCCTTATCAATGACCCACTTCTTCAGTCCAGTATCGAAATGTGCCAAGTCTCTATGCTTCACCAGAAGCTTTACCAGCTTCGCCTCACCGGGCTCCAATCGGACCTTCTGGAAAGCCACGAGAGCCTTGATCGGATGATCAGGAGACTGCTCAGCTGGACCAGCATAAACCTGCACCAATGCGCCACCAGCTTGCTTTCCAGTGTTAGATACTTTAGCAGAGACATACCAGTCGTCACCCTCGCGAGAAACATCGCCCAGATCATATGTAAAAGTCGTGTAAGACAAACCGTGACCGAAGGGGAAGTTAACCTTCTCCCGAGGAAGTCGATCAAAGTGACGATATCCGACGAAAACACCCTCGGCGTAAGTAACCTTAAGCTGGCCATCTACATATTCACCAGGGAAGTTTCCGTGCGCGGGGCAGTCTTCAATGCTCTTAGGAAAGCTTACTGGTAGTCGACCCTCTGGATTGACAGCTCCTGTAAGGACATCCGCAATAGAGTAGCCGCATTCTTGGCCGGGGAACCAAGCTTGTACGACAGCGGGGACTTGCTCCAGCCAAGGCATAGCGATAGAAACACCGGTAGAGTTAACAACCACTGTGTTGGGGTTGACCGATGCCACGGTAGACACGAGAGCGTCTTGCGTACCCTTTCGGGGAAGATTGAATCCATCTTGATCTCGACCTTCTGTCTCCCATTGAGGATCGTGTCCGGTAAAAACGATCGCGTAATCAGCAGCCTTGGCCACCTCAGCAGCTTCTCCGACAAGATCCGCATCGTGGTCGGATTCAAGTGAGAAGCCGACACGAACACCACTACGACCTTCGAGAATAGTCAGGCCGATCTTGGTAGGCGGATCACTGCAGATTTTAAGGCGATAAGTCTTTCCCCCTTCAAACTTATGGCGGAACTCTGGCTCTGGGGCAGCTAAGAACAGAGAGCCCATAGGGTCAGTGCAGTTGGCAGTCTGCTCATAGATGATCTCGCCATCAACATAGACCCTTGTAGGCCCTAATCCAGAACAGGCGATGTAGTGCTCTCCTGTCTCGGCCGGCGTGAAGTCACCGACGATCTCGAGTCTCCTCCAAAGTGACTCCTGTGATCCCAGAGGTGAGTATGCAGAAGTTGGCTGTCCGACAGTAGATACGGGCTCAGATTCACCCTCCTTGAACAGCTGCCGACTGAACCCGGGCTTCCCATCAAGACCCACGACTTTACCGCAGAGACCATCAGGATGAATGGCGGGAAGGAGACGCTCGCGATGAGCGCCTCGCGCGTATGTGAACTCGACGTCATCGCCAAGGGCCTCGTGCAAACCTTGCCAGGGAGTGATCTTGCGGTACGCATTGACAGCCGCGCTACCTCCTCCGTGAGCCATGGCGTCTTTAGCAAATCCAATAAGAGCAATCTTCTTCTTCTGAACTTTTTCCTTGGTCAGTGGAAGGAGGTCTCCCTGGTTCTTCAGCAAGACAATGCCCCGTGCGCCAGCCTCGCGGATCATGCTTCGCAGTTCGGGGGTATTAGTGTCTTGACCAAGAGCGACAGAGTGTGACTCTGCTTCACGGGCCTTGAGCTTCAGCGCCCACTCAACAACAGACTTGGCGCGCTCATTGATGCTATTTTCTGTCAACTCTCCCCGCTCAAGTGCCTCCTTGACAGCGTCTTCTTTTCTTAGACGAGGAGGACCAGGCATCTCCAGGTCCAAACCAGCATTGAGCGCTGCAGCGACGGAATTCGTACCGCCCCAATCACTCATGACGAGACCTTTCCAGCCCCACTCACCACGCAAGACCTCTTGCAGAAGCCACTTGTGCTCATCGCAGTGAACACCGTTGACATGATTATAAGCTGTCATGATCGCCCAAGGATTCGCTTCCTTCACAGCAATCTCAAACGGCCGGAGGTAAATCTCGCGCAGTGCACGTTCATCAATGGTCTCATCAACCGTCGTACGAGCTGTTTCTTGTTCGTTGGCCACGAAATGCTTTATCGTAGCTGAAATACCAAGACTTTGAAGTCCTTGTATGACTTTTGAGGACATTTTACCGGTGAGAAATGGGTCTTCACTGTAGCTCTCGAAATTGCGACCACCGAGAGGATGGCGATGCATACAGACTGTTGGACCGAGCATGCAATTTACGCGCTTGCCCCTCGCTTCAGCGCCCAGAGCTTTGCCAAATTTCTCGGCAAGGTCCAGGTCAAATGTCGCTGCGAGATTGCATGCTGCTGGGAAACAGGCCGACTTGATGTCGAGATCTGTTGCTGCTGAGCGAATTCCATTTGGTCCGTCGGCGGTCTTGAATTTGTTAGTGAATAGTTCGAGAAGACACGAGATCAAACTCACCTTGATTGAAGGAACTCCCTTTTCTAGATACCCAACTGTTTCTGAGAAGTTCCGACCAGCTAAAAGGGAAATCTGATAAGTTAGCTAAATCCGTCTTCATCGGTTGATAGAGTAGCGTACCTTCTCCTCCAGCGTCAGTGACTGTATGATCGCATCAATATCCGTGTTTGCCATTTTGCCGTTGTATGCCTCGAAGGTACTGGGGCATGGACGGATGCTGATACTCGCGAGTAATAAGCAAGCCCGGATCTCTTCTCTGACTTGCGTGCGGGTCAACGTCGGGGAACTGGATCGCTAATTTTGTGGAGTTTCTGAGGGGGAATATCTCCAGCTTAGGACTGGTTCAACTGATAGTAAAGCATCCACCAGACGTTGACGAGCTTCGGCAAAGCAACAACGGAGACTAGAAAATTGGTCAGGGCTCGAGTCATGAGTGAATAGGTGACCAATCGGTTGATCGCTTCTTCGGAAGACATGACAGCGGACCAATGACAGCCTGGTCCGAAGTCTCGGAAGAGCTGGGAATAGCGTCGGATCCAGACCAAACGCGTCAAGCCAAGACCCCATCAAACAAGTTGTCAATCTCTTCAACCATCAATGAACGCTCCAAGTTTCCCCATGGGGTGTCAGTTTACCACCGCGTGGGGTAGCATTGGATCTGCATAATCTTTTTCTGTTTTCGTTGGTTCAGATATAATTAACCTCAATGACCCTGGTGTTTTGGGTTTCTGAACATTCATCATCAGTCACTGGTTGACGTTGGGACATCTGAAAGGACATCAATCATCACCAAGATCATGGGTTCCTCACCAGCAGAGAAGAAAGGCGCTGCCGCGGCTGCCGGCAATGACCTTGCAGCAGTGAGTTTACTCAGGAGATGCGCATGATGGGCATTGGATGCTAATATTATCGTCAGGTCCTCCCCGATGATGCTCGGCCTTGGTATCGCGTACCGCATCTCCTGAAACTCAACCTTCTCCTTCTTATTCCTCTCGTGTCTTCAGGCGCAATTGGTTATGATGGTATGTTCAGCGCGCGACAACTTCAACTCCCTTGCTAACATGCACAGGATCGATGATGAACGGTCTCCAGACCCTCCCTCAATGGAGAGGCTACTTCGGTCAGCCCGAAGGCGCCATGCTCGGTGCTCTCAACTCCGTATACCCAGCTGGAAAGGTCATCGCTCTATTCTTCGTCACCTACGTTTGCGATCGATTCGGTAGAAAGACAGCCATGATGGTCGGAGCCTTGACCTGTGTCGCTTTCGCGATCATGCAAGCTGTGTCACAGAACTTGGAGACTTTTATTGCCGCCAGAGCTATCCTTGGTTTCTTCACAAGTTTCTTGGCTCAACCTAGTCCCATCCTCATCACTGAGCTTGCCTATCCTACACATCGAGGCAAGCTTACCGCTCTGTACAACACATCTTTCGTAAGTACCCACGCTCCATACCCAAAGACATCCACTGACTTGACAGTACCTCGGAGGTATCATCGCCGCCTGGTGCACATACGGAACCTTCAAGATCGACTCAACATGGAGCTGGAGAATCCCCTCTCTTCTCCAGGGAGCCCTCCCCTTCATCCAGCTCCTCGCCGTTTACTTCCTCCCCGAGTCCCCCCGATGGCTCGTCGCCCACGGCCGACGCGAAGAAGCCCGCAAGATCCTCGCCACGTATCACGCCGGCGGTGACGCCAACGCTCCACTTGTCAACTTCGAGATGGCGGAGATTGAGGGTGCTTTGACGCACGAAGCCGATGCCATGTCACAGAACTCTTGGCTCGAACTCATCAGAACTCCCGCGAACAGAAAGAGAACCCTCATTGCCGTTATCGTAGGATGGTTCGCTCAGTGGAACGGTATCAACCTCGTCAGGTATTTTGTCTCACCCTGACCCCGCGCTTGTGTATCTGTCTAACATCGCCTGTAGCTACTACCTTGTCCTTGTCCTCAACACGATCGGTATCACAGCTGCCAAGGAACAGACTCTCATCAACGGTCTTTTACAGATCTCAAACTGGCTTGCCGCGATCTTCGTTGGTGCCATGTTAGTCGACAGACTCGGACGTCGCACCCTGTTCCTTCTTTCGACTTGTGGAATGTTCGTGTCATACATTATCTGGACCGCTCTCAGTGCTTCGTTCGACAGTACTCGAAGCCCAACTACCGGAAAGGCCATTGTCGGCTTTGTGTTCATCACATTCTTCTTCTACGCTATTGCCTGGGCCCCTCTCCTTCAAGCGTACACTGTTGAGATCTTCCCGTACACCCTTCGCAGCCGTGGTGTCTCAATTATGTACATCAGCACATTCGTCGGTCTTGTCGTTGGAAACCAGGTCAACCCAATAGCCATGAAGAACATCGGCTGGAAGTACTATATTGTCTTCTGCTGCATTCTCGCCTGTCTCATTGTAATAATCTGGTTCCTTTTCCCCGAGACCAAGGGTCACACTCTGGAGGAGATCCAGGCCATCTTCGAGGGGACCTCCCATGGAGCTCTTCACGCATGTAAGCTGGAGGATATCGAGCATGGAAGAGTGGATCAAGATGGCAAGAAGGATAAGAAGGTCGACCAAGTTGAGCTTGCTTAGGTGGAACAACCAGAGTCCTAGATTCTGTAACAATAATAATAGCCGATGGCAACTGTTCACACAGACTTTGTAACCGATTCGAGCACACTGACCAGAGTTCCAGTAGCGATGCTCCGATGGCGACCTGCCGATATGTACCGGAGCGCAGCCAAAGAAGATGTCCGAAGCTGTCTCTTGTAACCTGCCGGAAGATCCCTGGAACGAATGATTGCCATATATTCATCATACAATACCACCTATGTAGAGGATGTCACCGAGCACGACCGATGGATGTACTGTATCTCAAACAAGTATAGGCGACCTGCTGGTCGAATGTCCTCCTCAGTATCCTATCGGCTCTACAAACAAGGTACAATAGATTCGTATGTTCTTATGAGTGCAACTTGTAATTTGGAAAGAAGGAGTTTCATCACCTATAAAGACGACAGTTAACTCTGCATCCCTGGCGCTGGTTCAAAGGACATCGCACAGAACAAGGTCGAGCACCCAATCCACAATATCACCCATCAATCATTCATTCATCATGAAGTACTCAGCTGTTGCTCTTCTCGCCCTCGCCCAGGGCATCGTTGCTATCCCGTCTCTCTTGGGGCAGATCAAACAGAGCCAGTCCAAGGTTCTGGTTCCTGATCAGGATATATCGTTAGTATCTCTATCTCAAACTACCCATTATGCCTTATAATCCAATGCTTAGTCTATTGCGGTCTATACCATCACAATGTTACTTTACTAACACGAAGACATAGTCTTTCTATCAAGCTTTCGCAGGTACCTATGCATAGGAGCAAGCCCCATACTAAGCAGCAAGATATCTGCTGGCTCCTTTGTGTTTCTGAGGAGATTGAGTGCCCAGATGAGTGGGTAAGTTGATCTACGCTCTTTTTGACTCTTGGCTTGCGCTAATCAAAAGAAAGTACTCATCTCAACAGGTTAGATCACTTTTTTGGCCAGATATGTTCATAGCTAACCTTGCATCTTAGGGCGATTGCTGGACTTGCTGCCGCAGTTCTTAAACGCTACGCCGAGCAGTCTTGGAGCAACGCATTTGGGTATCATTGCCTCCCAATAGTACAGGTTAGAATAATGGCCTCGGAGAACTCCCCACTCGTCACTCGCTTAATTCGTCTTTGTTTGTCATTCCTGAAACAGTCACTCGCTTGGTAAAACATAACATGAAATGAGAGAGCTATAGCGCCATTCTTAGATAAGCTGGGATGTCTTGTGGAGGTAACAGGGCATATCTAGGTCAAGAACAGCTAATACTATAGCCTTAGTCTATGCGTTAAGAACTGCATGTGACGTGTACGAATGCTTAATTACTGAGATCTCCGGTCGATCTCATTCTCGATTATGTGACTGTGTGTTATTCGGTCTGAGGAGCTGATAATAGCATCATCGCCACGTGGGGCTCTTGCTCAGTGAAGCTTTGGAAACAAAGCAGCCTGACTAACAAGGTTCGGAAGTGAGCTGATGTCTGTCGCCTCTACCAATGTACGTGATTTCGACGATAGGCCCTGTGTATCGGCCGTTTCCTTGACCAATTTAATGTCACAGATTTAATTTGAACTTGACTATAGATGAAGGCTCACAGAAGCTCCTCACATAACTCGGCACAACTGCTATACTGTTGCGATTGAAACCTATTTCAAAACCTTACGCTTGTCACATATCATACCGATATATTTCTTAGAGTTAGGAAAAACCTCATTTGATAAGCTGTGTCATGTTAGGCTCATTTTTACCAAAGCTTGCATGATAAAACCTTGCACGCCAGGATTGAGCAGAACAGATAGCTGTCATAGTTTCAAATGAGTGGAAAATACTTTTGCCCTCGCTGGATACTCAAAGCTTGATTTATGGGGAGGCTTGACTATTTAAGAATCCCATTTTCGTTTTGGCTTGAATCAATTTCTTTTCTTCATTCGTCCCGAAGCATTTGTCAAGCCAGTGACCATACAAAGATGGCGTGCTTTTCAGAGTGCCATGCACGCATCAGAAAGCCTGGGCGTCACCTTGAATGGATCCCGAGATGGCATCGATGGTTCCAATGCGCTATCGAGGTATTTGGCACTATTGCTTCCTATCTTTGCTGCTACAAATGGGGCCGTCCAGGATCCGTGAATCGTGCTGTTGTCAGCTCATCGTTGAAAACAGCATTAGACAATGAGGACACACCCCTAGAGACGGTAAGCTTACCGCAAAAGATGAATACAGTCAAAATACCTAATGAAATATTTGACGCCATCCTCAGATTCCTTCCTCACAGCTCGCTATATATACTCCGTCAAACTTCACGAAGTTTCCAACAATATATAGACAACGATCCTGTCTTTCGCAAATTTCATACCGCGAGCCGTTGGCATAGGACAGCGCCGGCCGCTGTTCGAGACAGTCGCGAGATATATACTTCTCTACGCCGCCAAACCCTATGCACTGAGTGTCGGGCCACAAGCACATATGAACTACGAGAAAGGCTGATATCCTTATGCGAGCCGAGAAGCTGCACCGGCTGCAAGAAGGATCATCCTGGAATATTCTTCCCCGCCAACGGTAGAAGAAGAAACAAGTGTGTTGGGTTGCTCGGTCATTACGATATATGCTCTCACCGGCGACTCGATTTCAAATGGAGGATCCCCAAACCTTGGACCCAATACCCAATCTACGACCGCTGCATGGACGGATCGCATGCTTCTTCAGAAGGGAGTGATGAGGATCCTGACCTCATTTCAGAGCAATACACCCCGATTATCGAAGTCGATACCTGCAGGCACCCGGGCATTATCGCCACGACGACCTCGTTGACCTTTGAAATTCGCGGAATATGGGAAAAGAAATCAATGGGCCGATATTTCATGAGAGGTGTTCTCCGAGATTGTGGCCAACTTTGTCCACATTCTTTAACCGCAATGGAACGCTTGCTCAGCAACTTGGAGTGCACTATTTGCTGCTGCAAATATTTTGGAAATTCAATTCCAGTGAGAGATGATGGTTGTGTCAGTCTTCATTACACATGCCAGGAGTGCAACGTTATATACGCCTGGGAACGCCCACGCAGTAAGTTTAAGGAGTGTTGGAAGAAGACAGGTTTATTAAATGAGAACTCATTTCGGTTACACATCAGCCGCCGATGGAGACACTCAGACCCAGTGAGTTTCGAATGGCTTCGGAGCATACAATATGGTGATGCCGGGAATCCCGTTCTCACGGACAGAACAAAGCACGTTTTGTGGTGCGATCAGCCTGGCTGTGGTACTGGGTCCGGCCATAGATGGCTGAAGCTGGCAAGACTCTTCTCGCACGCCTTTGAAGATAATCAGTGCCGTGACCTTAAGACAAGTCGATTTGGATATCCATGTGGGACTCATACAATTAGCTTTCCCAGGGCTTGTATTTGGACCTTGGAATACGATGTCTACGAGGAGGCAAGAAGAAGATATCCGGAAAAAAACAGGGGCTCACGGCATTCGTGGTGTAGATTCTTCACTGCTGGACTTCACTGAAGCAGTGGCTCTAAAGAGAATGTACATATGTTTGGCTGGGTGATCTGTGTAAGGCCACGTTAGGCCTTTCGCATCAAGTTATCAAACGAAAAAATAACAGGTGTCGGATTCATCGTGAACTCTTTACCATGAGGCAATCTAAGCCATGCCAGGCCCAGTGGACAAAAGGGAGATATCATCATTGATGGATTAATCAAGAAAGATACGAGAATAAGAAGAAGTAGGTGATTAATAAACGGGTATAGTGGTGGTACTTATTGAATATAACTGATATGTCAATTGTGAAATGTGGTTGAAATCAGTGGCAGGGGCTATTCGGACGAATCAGCTTCTTCTAGTGCCTTATCTGAAAGCCCTCTTAGCTTTTTGAGCGTTCTAGGAAACAGATCTGGAAAACGGTCCTCCACTTCCTCTAACCATAAGGCTGATGGTATAATGCGGAGCTGGGTCAAGTTGCAAAGATTCAGTTCTTTCTCAGTCATGGAAAGCATAGAGGCTTCAAAGTCGGCTCTCTCTAGAGTGAGACGTCTTGTCAAAGACCATATTATTCTCCCAAGCGCGCTTTTGTCTTCACGGTCCTCGCCGTAGGAGGCGATAAGATCTTGTCTTCCCCCGTGTTGTTGGAATAGAGTGTTGGATAGCTCATTGCACGAACTCCCATTCGTAACACGCTCACATATCACAGGATGTGGAGCCGTCTTTTGCTTGTATATAACGTATAGAAAGATTGGCATTGAGTCTGGTAGTCGCGTAAGTAGTTCGTCAATGCGCATGACAGTGCCATTGTCCTTGACATAAGGCTTTAGCCTGGAAATGACATAGGCAACCAAAAAGCTCATTCTGACTTCGAAAATGATGCAAAAATTATTCATAATCTTTACTTGAGCATGTTGGACATGGTACCATCTTCCAATCTCAGCGCCATAAGGGTTGACATCGAAGCATGATAATATAGTGCCCTCTAAGTCAGGACAGGTCGCCGACATATCAAGTATTTTTGGTAGGGCCCATGTTGCAACAGCTTCGTTGTGTTCTGGAATTTGAAAAGTCAAATCAACGCCGTCTTCCAAAAGATTTAGGAAGGCACTTTTCTTGTGAGCAAACGGCACCGCGTCAAACAAAGCTCTCCAAGAGCAAATCCCAAAGAAATGCGGTTCAGCGCCCACTGACAGTAAGTATTGAGTCAACTTCTCCAGGTCAAGGAAACCATTCCTTTGGCCTGTTGCTGTCGAGAATTTACAAGTCTCTTGCAATACTCGAGTAGCCACCGACTTTGGTAATGCCATCCCGGTGAGCGATGAAATGGTAAAGTTGCGGAACAGTGGATACTGGGCTAAATGACTCAAGAATTCGGGTTTTGGCCTCCACGAAGCCATATCTCCAATCACATTATCCTCGTATAGACGCTTCAAGATCGGAAGCATTTCAAGGAACTCGCTCCTCTCATACTCATGGAGAGGTTCCAGGTTTTCATACCACCTGTAAAGAGCTGACAGGAAATAGGACAATTTGGCTTTGGCCTCGTCTATGTAAAAGCGAACACAGGCCAAAGAAAGCAGGGCCTTGAAAAGGGTAATTCTCGTCTCTTCTGGAGTTTGCTTGCGAAGCTGTAAGATTTTCCTTCCTTCTTCAGTATCGGTCAAGAAGTCGTGAGCTGTGCGATGGATAAATTCCACCTTAAGATGCCAAACGTCCTTAACATCCGGCTCTGTGCTAGAATTCGCGGACCTTGACTTTTGCGAATTTTGCTGACAGGTTTGAAGAAGCCCAGCGCACCTCACTTCAATTTCCTTCTTCGTTTCATGACAGAGTTTCATCAAATTTGTGTATATTTGATCACTCTTTGGGCGAATGAGAAGGTCCTGGAGATTTGACTTTTCTGCGCACACAATCTGTAATATCATCGGGCCAAGATAAAAATTGGAGTATTGCGATACTTCCGAATAGTACCGGAATATTTCCAAGGCTTCTTGGCTATATAGCACATAGTGGAAGTATCTGGCTGCCACCTCTGCGTAGGGGCTGTCTTCGTTCATTCGTCGCCACATTTCGGCGTAGAGATCCGCTAGTTCGCTAGGAACCCTGTCCAGACGCCTCAGAAGTATTTCTTCTGGGTCTTCGTTCCTGATGCCAGTAGTAACACTTCTCAGGACCAAATGTACCCAAAGAAAGACCCCTTGAGCCTTTTTCACTATCCTGCTCGTCAAAAGCTGGCACGCCTCCTCTGAAATCGCGCCAGAGGTAATGAAGTGTTCAAGTTCCTTGTGGGCAAATCTGATCATTTCGGGTTTCGTCAAAGCTTCGAGAAGGATGCGACGAGCACTGTGTTTCTCAAGCCAAGTAGTTAATGACAGATCGGGTCGACTGGAAACGCAGATTTTGACTTGTGGGGAGTGAAAAAGTTCTTCAATGATCTGAATGAGATTTGGTATTCCATCCGAATTTCTAATCTCATCAATACCATCAATGAAAATAAAAATGTGATAATGCTGAGTCTCTGCAATATATCGGAAGATATTCTTCAGGTCTCCACTTGACCAATCGTCGTAATACTTGTATGAAGTACTAGGTTGGCGTTCCATGACCTGCTCTTGTAAAGACTTATCGCCAGCCAGTAACTGGTATACCAAGGAGCACAGGAGACCTTTGATGCTATTCTGTGTAGTGGAACCAATCTTCCAGAAAAAGGGTGAAAGAATTATAGGCTGTGGGCTCCACTGGCTCAGGAGGGATTTCGTGTTAGGATTGTCGATGATGAACTTAGATAGCGTGCTCTTTCCTGATCCTGGTTTCCCTTGGATGCAGAACAACGGGTGGCTAGTTGTCAACCATTGTTTGAAGACGCTCCACGTTGAATCAATATCTCGATCATCTTCCATGACTGTCGAAGACATATCAGTGGGATTCTCTGCCTCGGGAGATTCTACCGTGGCTTCATTGAGTCTGGCTGCCACTTCCGTGCTGCTCATGCTTTCATATGAGGCAAAGACGCGATCGAAGCTCACCTCCCCAGAGCCTTTGAGATCGTTGTACCTTTTTTTCATTTCAGGAAACCTGAGACTTTCGAGGAAATCTCTCCGCTGCGATTCTGTTACGAGGACGTTTTTGACTGTTTGGCGCGTATTCGCTGATTCTTGCAAGATGATGTCGCGCGTGATTTTGTGCTCCGCAGAGATGAGCGCCTCTAGCTTGTAATTTCTTTTGGATATCTGTATGATCACAATTTTGATATAATTCTCGAGGCTCGTGAATCTCTGATCATCCAGAAGGTCTTTGGCATCATTTTGAGAACTGCAGGCACTGTAAGTAACTTGTCACAAAAGAAATTTTGTAGCGTACCAGATCAGTATCAGAAGTCGGGTTTCCATAAGCTTTTTCTCCATGTCTAGGCTTCTCCGCAGACGTTCGATTCTGCCCCGACGCAGCAGAGACCTGAAAGTGTATGATATGGCACTGGGGCAGTTGCCCTTTTGCTGGTTCTTTGTCACGTAGCGGAGTTCAATTTGTAGTTCTCTGGCGGTATCTCGGCATCTATTTGCCACGCCTTGAAGCTCCTGCTCCACTGGTGGTGATTTTTCTGAGATGCCGAGTGATTGGAAGCGCCTGTCAACTAGGACCGAGTTTTCGTGCATATCATTTACATGTGCTTCGAGTACATTATGATCTGTAGGCTCACCATCGTAAACTTTCTTGAAGCCTACGACGACTTTGAAAGAAAATTGTATGAGTTGAACAATGGCACAAGCTGCGCCGAGAGCTTCCAAGCCTGTCGCCATTGTGCTTTGTTGTGGCTAATTTGGTGAGATAATGGACAGAGATGAGGAAGTCGGAGAAGATTAGTTGATTAATTTTAGAGAAACTCACGGCCAACAAAACGGCGACTGTAGATATAGTGGTTGCTGCGTTCTTACTGGTAGACAGTGCTACTCTGCTGTCACTGTAAAAAGAGAGTCTAAGCACCCTTGCGGAAATACTTGCGAAACAGGAGGCTGGCAGGACGTCAAGAACCTTGAAGGAAGTAGCCCCGACCGCTGGCTCCTCGCATTTGAAGTCACACAATATCAAGCTAGCCTTCGGAGAAGCCGCCCCAAGAATATCACTAATGATCAGAGTCGAGGCTAACTATCAAGACGACCACGCTATATCACTCAAAGTACTGTAGAGTAAAGAGGGGATGATCATGTCAATCAATTGTATTGGATGCTTGCAAGATTAACTAGAAAGCTACATATTGGTGAATGAATGCCTAGGAAAAGAAAAGGAGCCGTCCATTTCCAACAAGTTCTCATGAAGACACTTTTTCCGATGCACGCTGACTCTATCATCTAGTGGTATGTAAGAGTCCAGCCGTTTTCATGGTCGTCTTGCTCAAGGTAGACCTGTGAGTCGCCCTTGGGATTTCGGAGTCCAACGATGAAGGAAACAGTCTCAGCACAGTCGACACTTCCGACAAGATGGATGTCTTCTTTGCGGTCGTCCCAGAAAGAGAAGTTGGGGCCGCCAATCGATTTCTGATCGTCGAAGGGCTTGATGGAGTTGTATGTTACATCATTCTCGGGGAGCCCAGATAGAAGTCGTGCATCAGCTTGTGCATCGCTGTTCTTGACGAAGAATCTTCGAGAGTAGCGAGGGCCCTGGCGCCAAGACAGATGGCAATTCTTTGCGCCCGCGGGGATGTCCTTGAAGACGATCACTTGCTCGACCTGAGACTTGTCCTTCCAGGTCTCGAGATGGATGCCGTTGACCGGGCCACTAGATTCATCGGGATTCTCGGGGTAAATGTCGTACAACGTAGCAGGGACGATGGTCTTGACCGAGGAAGGTGATGCTGTAGCAGTGGGCTTGTATTTCGCCTTTTCGGGAGTCCTGCCAGAAACAGGAGTAGGCTTGGTACAAGGATCATGGTCGAAACAGCCGACGTTGGTGTCACAAGAGTAGTACCACGTACCAGTCGCGCATTCGTTGGTCTTTTGGCGAGCTACATTGACGGAAAGGGCACTTGCAGCAGAAGCGAGATAGACCAGCGCTGTGACCATGTTGGTAATGGAAGGCATTGTTGCGGTGTGAGTTTGGGGGGCACAGATGGCGAAGTTGGTGTCGGTGAGTCAAGAGTTGCGAGCGCCGGTAGAACTTGCAGGTGCTGACTGCAATTATGCTGGTGTGAAGATGTTTCGAAAATGTTGCTCTGAGGGTGTATAACCATTGTCTTATAGAAAGCCTTCTTCTCACCTGGTGCAATGATCAAGTGTTGGTAATTGGGTTGTCTGCCGCGCATCACTAGCACAGCGACGACTCTGAAGCTGTCTCCAATGCGATTGTTTCTACATTCAGAGCAAAAAAGGCTTGAGGCTGCAGTGACGTGAGCTTCGTCGCGATCCCCTTGTCTTGACAGCCTGCCATCCTCGACTCCGTTAGTAGGTAGATGAATAGCAGCGCTAGTTAACAACACCGCCTCAGTGCTTGTCCAGATACTACGCTATTCTCCGGAGTCGGTTAGTTTTATAGTATTGTATGGCGCGTATGCGAAGATTGTAGTCTTATCTCAGCACCGAACCTGAAAACTCTGGTATTCTGGTGTCCAGTACACCTTAGCACCTTAGCAACAATAGCCATAATCGGAACAGTCACGAGGCGTAGTTCAAGTTCTGGGGCAGTAGTAGGTCGTTGAAATCGCCGCTGTTCTTATTAAAGGAACTGTATGTGCCTCAGCGGTAACTGTATGCGATAACTACTTTTGATATGACGCTCGCGCTGTCCATTCCATCATTTGTGCTGAGATCAACCTCTCATATCACTACGCGTGAATACGGACCACAACCATCCACTATTATTGTTTTACACTTATTAAAGCGGTCCTCTGCGAGGCGTATGAAGTCTTACAAGAATTAGCAATCTAACTCTAACTGAGGCAAGTAAAATTGAGCTACAAACCACTGACGTCTACTCCGTATATGAAATATAATTCAACCTTGATCGTCCAAAAAAATGGACAAGATCAAAGTTATCTATGATCTTACTATCTATTACTCAGCCTAGAGCTTTGTTTAAATGATATGCCGGTGCCCTCGCGTTTTGTAGAGACGATGTACAAGTCTTAATCCACACAAACAATATTCTTTCACTCCAGTATCACAAGGTACCTCATCCACATGCCCTTGTGATGAGAGGGTCTAAGGAGATCAGTTCAAATTACACATGGCTTCCACCTATTATGCAATTCAATTCCATTTGAGCCAGTCTCGGCTGAACCGAAGTTCGTCGCACGTAAGCCGGGTTTTAGTCATAGCCCCGGCTCTCAAATCCGGCAACAGTTTGGTGATCAGGTCAATCAAACACCGACTACAACGGAATAATGAGTCCCAAAAAGATACTTCCGAGCACTTTTGTCTTAGGATGAGAGAAATACGCCAAATCATGGCGCTTTACCGTGTCTGATCATGGTGCTGAGTAAGATTCGTTCATGCTGTCACGTCTGGTTTATCATGAGAATCCTTAGTACATCGGATGAACCAATCATGTCGATCATCTAACATCATCGTTCGGCTAACGGCACCACTTCAGGGATATAGTCAGACGCTTGGAGCGCTGAAGCATACGTCTTGTGATGTCTGTTACTATAAGTTGGAACTGATACCCTCGTTCACCTTTATGCTCTATAATCAACCATCGAATTGGTGGAAGTGACTCAAGCAAACATACCGAACCAACATGACTGGACCCCAAATCTATACTCTCAACAGCGGCAAGAAGGGCGTTGAAGAGCATCGCCTGGACTATCAGCACATCACTTGGTTGCATCTTACGAAGACCTTGATCCCTGATAACATCAAGTCATATCTCAACTCTCTTGGGCGCCCACCCGCAGTAGCTGATGTTGGAGCTGGCACTGGGGTTTGGCTACGAGACTTTGCACCGGAAGTTCACCAAGATGCTCGTCTTGATGGTTTTGACATAGATGACTCAAAGTTCTTCTCCCCGGCTGAGCTTCCACCAAATGTCAACTTGTCATTCGGGAACGTCTTCGAGCCAATTCCCGAGAATCTCGCGGGAAAATATGACTTGGTACACGTTCGACTTCTGATGGTCGCTCTAAAGGCCGGGGATTGGCTACCAGTAGTAAAGAATCTTCAGTCGCTTCTGCGGCCAGGAGGTTACATCTTGTGGGATGAAACAGGATTCACCAAGTTTAATGCTGTGCCAATCACCGGAGCATATCAGAAATGGATCAGTACGGATGTCCGGTACGGACTATCAGTTGGACGCGATGTCACGTAAGCATTCCCTCCACTCGTCATCAAGGATTCGCTGACCTCCAACAGAAGCCCAATGCCACTCGAGGGGCACTTCAGAAAGGCTGGTTACGTCGAATGCTCACACATTGACTTCAGTAGCTTCAGTGAGGGGGCTGAGGTTCAGAAGCGGGCAGGGGACACACTAGTCAACTACGCGCGGCAAGCCTTGAATGGTATCGCTGCCAAAGGGCAGTTTGAATGGATTCACTCTCATGATGATGTAGAGAAACACTGCGACAAGCTACAGCAGGAGGTCGATGACGGTGTTTCGGTGATGGGATACGAGGTTCGGTGGACCATTGGACGGAAGCCGGAGTAATCTGATTCTGTCCTGCGTCTTGTCGTCGCTTTTGCAGCACTGATAAGATGCCACAAACTTTCTGAGCACTTGCATCAGGTACCTAGATATATCGAAGCTTTCCTCAGTGATTCACCAGCTCAACGGGCTTTGACTGGCGGACGATGTGCAAATTTGCATTATTAACCCTGGTCACCCAGGAAATGAACCAGGTGGTACTCGAGGTTCATAACTAGACCTTATGATAGCCGCATTTATAGAATTTCAAGACGCCTCAATATGAGCCATGAAAGCTTCACTCAGGGAGGGGCCCAGCTTGCGCAATGTCGTACAATCATTTGTTAAGTGTAGAATTTCAGTATAAATTCATGGAAGCCTACCTTGAATATCTACTTCTGAAATTTAATCCTCAAAAAGTCTCGACCTTCTGCTAACTGACAATTTATCCATCCATCTACAGATACGATCCACTACCCAAGTTCTACGCGATGAAGCCGTCTCGCAAAGTTAACAAAGCGAACCACGTACACCGGTTTTCCATGACCGAAATTCCGAATATGTTGAAGCTCTCGGAAGCCCTGGACAAGATTTATGGAAAAGGTAACTATGAGCTAAAGACCACAGGAAACCACGTCAACCTGGTAGCCCCGGGTGTGAAGAGGCCCGTGGACGAGTTGAGGAAGATGGGGGCTTTATCTCAGGTCCTGAAGGTCGACGGGGGGCAATCACATAAGTAGAGCAAATGGAGTTCTGGGATTGTAGTTTCATAGTGAAATTTTGACGACAAGGCATATAAGAAATAAGTGTTCTAAAATCGTGAAATCATAACCAAGTAGAGTATGGAAGATACGGTAAATGCTAGAAAGGTGACTTCAAAGTCCGTGGGCAATCTCTCCTGTTTGTTGAGGAGATGAAGTAGTTGGTCCGATCTGTTCTCCCTCCAGTTGATCTTCCAGTATTGTCGCAGTAGTGTTCGTACTTCCAGTGTCAGTCCTCGCAGGCGTCTGAGCCATAATGTATGGGAACTCTCTAGGCGTTGGCTTCGGCCTCTTCGTCTCCCGACCGCCATCATCTTCACCAGATCCTCCTCTCCGACTCTGCCATCCCTCAAACATAGTTCTTAGAGCGTTTTGCACACTTCTCTGAAACTTTCTCTCTGTCTCACGGTTACTATTATTATCTTCACTCATAACGAGGCCTGACATCACTAATTGTTCCATTATCAAATTCGTCCCGCGACCTTCCATAAACTCGCGTAGACTCTCTGCATCCTCGGACAATTCGCCGTTCAGGTATGCTGACTTTGGTCTTTCAGCATTCGGGAAAATAATACTATAGATATCGAACCACTGATCACTCTCTGATTTGTTCGGGCCTCCGAGCCGCGATCGCAGTTTGCGTTCCTGTTCGGGGGTAATTCCATCGGGTGCAATGTACTCTCGCCTCTCGCATACTTGAGCGCGGCGATGCTCTCGAAGGTCTTCGACAGTCGGCCACTCGCTCAGACAGATATCGCAGTGGATGGGTTGCATATGGCAGCGAAAGAGATGCTGCTTGACGTAGCTATTGCGCTTGAGGACGTGAGAGTGACAGCGGCGATATTGAATCGGGTCGTGCTTATAGAAAGGGCAAGCCAGCCTGAGGTGGGAGTCTTCTTGTCTTTTAGACTTTTTCGCCCGTGACACTTGTTGGTGCTCGTTCTCGTCGTCTTGGGCTGCACGCTTAGGTGGCTGATCCTGTTGCTGTACCAGAGCGCTGTTCTCTGTTGCTCCTGTACAACCAGTTTCAGTGGCTGTAGGCTCCTCCTGGCGCGTAGATTCGGTCGCTTCACCGTTGTCATCGTCGTCTGCATCACGTGGCTGATCGTGATGATCCGAATAGTTTGGTTCTGGGTCGCTCCCGTACCCCAAGTCAGAGCCTAGAACTATCTCGTTCGGAAAGGGCTCGTAGGCACCTCCGGGCATGTCTTCAAGTGAGGCTATGGAATCCTGGTAAGACCCATCTGAGCCCGGTGATGTGATATTTGTGTTACTTGGTGACGGGCAGGAGGCCGGAGACGAACTCCCAGAGCTGTCTGACGAAGAGTCTGAAGCACCATCATGGGCATCTTCATCGTAACCATACTCTGCGATCTCAGGACCGCGCTGTTTCAAAGTTGCAGTTTCGTCATCAGCAGATGAGCCGGTAGCGTTGTGAAAGGAGCGCATGCTGCAGCTACAGCTGATCGTCTCCTCTGATAGGTTCAGTGAAGGCACAGACGACCCTGATGGTACATCTGTGACAGGTTGCAATAGTCGAACTTCCTCAGTCTTTTGTTGGAAATCGGTCAGATAGGCGATCATCTCCTTCGGTGAGCCAACGTCACCGGGGATTTCCTTAGCGTCCTGGTCCTCTCCCATGGGAATTGGCAGCGGCGATTGAACTGACTCATCATCGTTGTCAAACCATCTTCCGATGCCGTCATGTTCGCTCTCATCACTGAGACTTCTGACCATGGTGATGCTTTTGGACTTATGTCGGTGAATAACGCCGTCCTTGAGGCTCTTTTAAATGAAGTCGAAGAGTCACACAACCTTGTTTGCTAGCTCTGAAGAACAGCAGCGGACGAAAATAGGATGTTCCCTGCAAGGCGGCTAATTGCCTGATACTGTCACAAGTTTGACAGTTTTCTCTCCAATTGATCACGGCGTAATGACGTCGGGGGAAAGAGGGGAACAGAAAGCGGGCGCTTCGGTACGATCACTGGAAGCCAGCAGATGATGCCCGAAATTTGCTTTTGATCGCTTTTGAGCCGCAAAACGTAGGATGTTGGGTTGAAAATGCAGGCGGTGGAAGCCTGGGAGGCAATGGTTTGAAAATGAATGTGCGATGATGACACTGCCAGCGAATGGAACCCTCTATCACAAAGCCACCACTCGCGTGATAACACAAAGACTTGTCACTGGACAGAAGACATCACGTTTGTGATTTCAAGTCACCCTAATCCCTGCAAGATGGCCTCAAAATGGTGACGTGGCGACCAATCTCACGCCTGCAACCTGACCTCTCAGAGCGGGGTTTTTCCACTTGGACACAAAGTCCTGCAGACCCCATGCAATGCACAGTCTCTTGCTATCTCTGCGCTTGTCACAGTTGTGATTTTGTGTCTACTGCCACGCGGCTTTGCTTTCCCCCCTCATCACAATTGTGACAAAGTCCTTGGATCCAGACCTCCTTTATGTCTGTTGAAGCACCTTCCGCACCCACCCTACGAGTCAAACAATGCTTTGTTGGCCTATAGTAATATGAGGCATCAATCTCCCCACCACATTGTTGAGAGCGCAGGCACGCTTGTGCGGCTATGTATGTATGTCCGATTGAAAGAAGCCCTGATTTGGGACTCCTGAATCATGTCGCTGTCGGTGGTTCTCCTGGTTCTGCGTGTATTTAATCCCATTGACCACCAATATGCAACGAACTTTCCAATTCATTCGACATTGCAATCTGACGCGAAAGCTCAAAAACAACATCATTTACATCTTCAAAATGTCCACACCTTCCGGATATACTCCATCAGGTGCTTCGGCTACCAACACCTCTACCGTCGCAGTGGCTGGTAGCTTCCAAAACTCGTAAGTTATCATCCATCTTGTCATCTCCCTATAATCCTGACAATGGATCAAGAACACAGACACGAGACGGCGCGAATCAACCAACCTCCTACAGTATGAACCGATATATCTATGATACGCAAGCACGTCCTGTCACCGATCGATTGGTCTACACTGCAGGTTATTCACAGAATAACCCGCCCCAAGGCAGATAGATGATGGACGAGAGGATGAAAGTATATGATGAAGCACTTATACTTGGATAAAAAAGGTTGGCATTTTCTCGCTTATTCAGATGAACGTGGCTAAGTTTTCATTCCCAGCTTCAATGGTTCCTGTTTTTATATACCCCGATGCCGTTCCAACACCCTTTCAATCGTCGATCAATAGGGAGATGTTTTTTTGCAAAATTTATCTGGTCACCTTTCATATTGGGGCCTAGCCATCTTGAGTCTTGGTTTCTTTGGCTGTCCAAGGGTCATTGATGGAGATTGTCTTATCAATGGTACGGTGTCATTGTTCGGAGTTAAGGAGTTTAAAACACAGTTTGTACTATCTCAGTTATACCCCAAGACTATATCCACTCAACATCATCCCATCCTTCTATGCAGCTGTGAAAGACTCAACCTTGATCGAGCCTCCTAAAGCCGTCTCGGCGTAGTTGAAGATGCCGAATCGGTAAGCAATAAAGAATGCCCAGCCACTGTATAGCTTGAAGTTGGGACCAAGCGTTTCATACTTGACTCCATCCCAACTGTAAGAAAAGATAGTGTTGCCAGTACCGGCTGGGTTCGTATCAAGCTGAAGTCTCAGCCAGATCTTGGTCCTTCCAGAAGGCACATTAGCAGTGGCCTTTATTTGTCCCAGGTCTGTTGTTGTGCCGTTCCATTCATCCATATTCATCCCATGCTTCGTAGCGATTGTGAACTTTCCATTATCTCGATGTATACCGATGTATGCACTTTGGTCCCGAAACGCTGAAAGTCCGGCCCGGTCGCCGTCTTTCATCTGAGAGAAATCAATCTTCACTATTCCGGTTGGATGATCACCATGAGTTCGGTGAGATAGTGTGTTCCTCGCCTGGTAGATATCCTTGGTGACGCTAGCAGTGCGAAGAGCCAGACCGTTGTTGACAGTGAATGAGTTGACGTCTGGGTTATGGTTCCACTCCCAGGACGGAGCAAGTGAGGTTCCGCGGAAGGTATCAGTCCTTGTCCAGTTCTTTGTCACACCATTCGTGCCAGGCAGCGTTGGGTAAGATGATCCCCATCCGCCATTAGCACCCTTGACAAGAATGGGGAAGCCATCACTACCCCACGTAATCGGTGCAAGAACCGGAAGACGGCCGGCAGGATAGGCCCAAGTGAATGACATGAAGTACCAGTCACCGCTGGGAGTGTTGATGAGACTACCCTGATGAGGCGAGTTACCACCTGAGATAGGTGGTGTAACCTTGTCGGCGAGGACCTTGGACTCATAAGGGCCCCAAGGTGACTTCGACTTCCAGATCCAGGTCTGACTACCACTTGGGCTATCATTCAGAATGTAGTAGAGCCCGTTGATTTTGTACATGCGGTTGCCCTCCAAGTCTTGAACACCAATATCAGTATTCTTGAGAACTACCTGGGATTTGACCTGGCTGAATCCGTCCTGGGATAGTTGAGATACTTTGACCTCACCGGAACCGTATACGACATACATGGTGTCATCGTCATCGATCATGATGCCATTGTCGTAGTAGCAATTGTTATCGCCGAAGTTTCCCTTGTTGTACCAAGGACCTTCGGGAGATGAGGCGGTATATACCCAGGTCTGCCAGAAGTTGATACAGCCGATCCAGTACCACTGTCCATTGCTCTTCCTGTATCGAAGAGATGACGCCCAAGTACCTCCACGGTAAGAGCGTGAGCCAGGAGGAAGATCATAGCCATCGCCAAAGTTCAGGCGGGGAATTGAATGGCCGATGATATCCCAGTTGAGCAGATCTTTGGACTTTAGTACGGGGGCTCCTGGGCTGAAGTGGAAGTTGGAAGCAGAGAAGTAGTAGTAGTTATCTGGACCGAGGAAGACATCGTTATCTGGGAAGTCTGAGTAGATGATAGGATTGTTGAAGGTGGTGGCGCGAGGGTGTCCAACTAAGCCAGCGAATGCTGGGGGGAAGGAAGCCGCCAGAGTAGCAAGCGAAGATAACTTCATATTTGCAAGTGAGCGAAACCAACGTTACCGCTATCCTACATAAAATGCAGATCGATGAACTTATAAACAGGCGAATCGGAAGTACCGAGTCTCAACACGATCAGGCCACGCCAAGCTCGGACCCTGGCCATAAGTAGCAACTTCGGCAAATGGCTCCGAACATGCCAAACTCGGGACATGGAATGAGATTTGCCTTGGCCAATATGAGCATCTAATATGTCGTATCGACAAGAATGGATAATTTAGGGTATATTGGGTAGCATTCTCTGCATTGCATGGTTGGCGTCATTCTGGAAACGGATGGTAGAAGCCGTGGTCAGAGCAGTGAAATTGGCTAGATCAGTACATATGTGCATCCGGTATGCTTTTCCCGTCTAATGATCTGCAAACGCTCATAACAAAGAGATGGAATACGGGACGACATTCCGAAAGTGTGCCAGTTTCATTCAGATGAACATGCAACAGCAGATGATCAAAGGTATTTTGGCCCAGGTGATTGAATAACTTCTCTCCATTAGATCAAACGTTGTCTAGACTATTATTTTATGTACCTTCTCCGGCTAAATGAGACATAAAGTGAGACCCAAAATTAATCCCGAAGGTCAACAACAACCTTCTCACTGCTGACCCCCTTGGGGAACAAAAGATCCAACGCATCATTGATTCCACCAAGTCCACCTGGAACCTTTCTAGCAGGCACAGAAATGAGCTTCTTGGTATCAAGAGCCTTGGGGAAATATGTGCCAAAGATCCACTTCAGTAGCTCTGCATTCTCCTCCTTACCGAGCAGCAGTGACCAGCCCTCGAACTTGCGTGTGACACCAGTGGGCAGAGTCTCGGGACCAAAAGGTGGTTGTAGAGCGTAGACTGAGTCGCCGCCTTGAGCTGCGACAACGTCAGCGAGAAGCTTTACTGTAGCTCCAGTTGAGATTGTGTCGAGAACGATATCGTAGGGGCCAGCGGCGACAAGGTCCTTAGTAAGAGCCTCAGGTTCTTGAGAATGGTCAATGATGTTGGATGCACCAAGCTTGGATACAAAGTCCTCGTGCTTGGGGGATGTAGTAGTGATGACTTCATATCCAGCTTGAGTGAGATATTGCACGGTCATGCTTCCGATACTGGAGGTTCCACCATAGATCAAGATGCGCTTTGCCTGAGGCTTGGGCTCCTGGCCAGGGACAGGTCGCTCCAGCTTGAAGGTATAGTTGAAGATGGCAGGGATGGTAGGAAGGTTACCAACAAGGCGGACAGCAAGATCCATAGTCTCGTCATCATCAACCTTTGTGGTGGTGACTTCCGATGAGATAGAGTATTCTTGGAAAGCACTGTACTTGCTGTCACTAGCTCCGGCGGTCTTCATGCCGACAACCTTGTCGCCGACCTTGAAGTTTTTGACATCGGAACCAACCTTCTCGACAGTGCCGGCGAAGGAACTGCCAAGGACAGTTGGGTATGGAAGGGGAAGCATGGCGACCTTGGCGATCTTAGCGTCGATTGGCTGGATGGCGATGATCTGGTTCTTGACGAGGAGTTCATTGGGTCCAGGCTGGGGAGTCTCGATTTCCCGGACCACGAGAGGGGCCTTGGCGGCTGGGACTTGAGCGGCAAGATGAGGCATAATGTATATGGTAGTACTAATCAGGAATTTTATTCAGTGTTGTTATGGCAGATTGTGTCTCGGGTGCTTATAAGAAAATTGTTGTGGTAGTGTTTGGTGTTGCTTGATATTGAAGTGTGATGAAATTGAGGAGATGGGATATTAAGCCTACGATGGTCGGAACCTAGGTTTATTATATAGTTCATTTTCGTTTACTGGAGATGTCAAATCCAATGTATCGATCTGACTCTCTCTATGGTGTAATTGCTCTACAATCTGAAGGATTCACAACAAACTGTCTAGTTGCTGACATACAGCATCACGAACCTCATAGGGTAAGGTTGCTTATGCGACAGCCAAAGAGTGCGGAATTCCATTCGGTCCAACATTGACCCTTCGGTGTCTTGGCATTCACCGGGCGGGGCGGCTTGTTCTCTCGGCGTTCGATTGGTGGAATTGATCATTCTGCTAAAGCGGGGTACTCGGAAGTGCTAACTCATGCTACTTTTATCTGTACACAAATTCAATGATTATGGTGAGTATCCTGCGATAAAGTCATAGGACTCAGAGTCACCCGCAGATTATGCGAAAGTGAGTGAGTGATCACTGATTAGCCACTGAGCCATGGCAATGAGTTAACTCCAACATGGCTTAGTTCACATTCAATCGGCATCTGTCGCATCTCCGAAATGTCCACTTTCTTTCAATCCACTCCGCGCGCGTCAAGACATGGAACTCCGACACAGTCCATTCTTAGCAAGCATGTTAGAAATCGTCGATGGAGTTGGTTGAAGTTTTAAATCTTGTTTCGCAATTGGATCCGACTAGTGTAGATAATTGAATACATATAGAACCCATCATGGCCTGCTTCAATCAATCTCATCATCATCAATAACAGCAACACAACAGTACGGTACAACAAACACTTTCATCAATCACCAAACAACTAATCAACTCCACTTTAACCATAACTTACTTTAATATTCTCACTATTCCAACATCATAACAATGTCTCGTGCTCTTCTCATCACTGGCGCCACTGGCAAGCAAGGCAGCTCTGTCATCAATGCTCTTATCGCAAAGAACGCAGATTTTCTTCTTCTCGCTGCCACCCGCAACAAGGAATCACCTTCCGCAAAAAAGCTAGCCTCCAAGTCTACAAACATCAGGCTGATTGAGGGTGACCTTGACTCAATCCCCGCTCTGTTCACTGCTGCTAAGCAAGCTGCCGGAACTGTGCCTCTCTGGGGCGTCTACTCAGTCCAATTATCCATGGGCAAGGGTGTTACCCTTGAGGGTGAGGTCCGACAAGGAAAGGGTCTCATCGATGAATCTATCAAATCTGGTGTCAAGCACTTTGTCTACTCCAGCGTTGACCGTGGTGGTGACGAGAAGTCTTGGAACGACGCCACTGTTGTCCCTCACTTTAAGACCAAGCACGAGATCGAGCATTACCTACGGGACTTAACCTCCGACGGAAAGAGCCCAATGAACTGGACCATCCTGCGCCCAACTGCTTTCATGGAGAACCTCGAACCCGGTTTTGCCACAAAAGTCTTCCTCACAATGATTCGCGACACTCTCAAGAACAAGCCTCTTCAGTGGACTGCAACGGAGGACATCGGCTTCTTCGCTGCTGAGGCTTTCACAGACCCACAGGCTTGGGGCAAGCAAGCCATCAGCTTAGCTGGCGATGAGCTCACATTCGAGCAACTCAGTGAAGCTTTTGAGCACGCCACTGGTGGACCTGCTGGTACGACATTCGGTTTGCTCGGAAAGGCTCTGAAGCATGGCGTTGCCGAGCTCGGAATCATGGTTAATTGGTTCAGAGATGAAGGTTACGGAGCTGATTTGGCCAAGGTTCGACAGCTGAACCCTGGGGCGAAGACGATGGAACAGTGGGTCAAGACAAGTGCTTTTGTAAGCCACTGATAGACGGGGAGAGTGCCATACAAAGTTATTTAGAAGTTTGAGCTTATAGAAGAGGGGGCTTGCAAGGATTTTCAATATATATCCATAATAGATAGAACAATTTAATTTTCCAATCATCATTGACGCTCTCCGCCGCGTTACGCAACCGAGTTTCAACCACCAAGCATTTGTGACTTTGAGGCTGTTGGCTGATAGCTTATATTCACCCCTCACCACGCAAAGCTTGTGGACTGGGACTTTGGCGCCACAAAAAGCCACCTTTTGTTTTTCAGGTCGTCAGTAGTAACATATAAAAAGCACCTGCACGTCTCTCATACCTAGTTCAGTCACTCGTGGAAACCCTGCCTGGGTAGCCAAAGCAAGATGGCCACTTCCCTAGGAACAGGCACGCAAGATGCAGTCTCGTCCAGCTCTGATGCAGAGGTCCAAATTCTCAATCCGGCGATACTAAGAAGCACGCGCAGCTTCTCGAAATTCAACAAGCTCCCTCCAGAGGTTCGCGATAAGATCTGGATGCACTCCCTAGCCCACGAAAGAATCCTTAAAGTCTATAGCGAGGGATGCCGTGTCGAAGTCAGAGAGCGGGTTGCCATGAGCAAGCTCTTTGTTACCACCCTCGAATCTCGTGCCGCCGCTAAGAAATTCTACCGCGTTCATATCCCCTGCAAATATGTCCATATGAGCAGCACCTACGATGGGACCCTTTACTTCAACCCAGAGCTCGACATTGTACATGTCTTTGGGTGGGCTTATTTCCCAGAACTCGCACATCATATCTGGAAACTTGATCCACTTAACGTCGGCGTTGTCAACTTGGCTTTGCAGACCTATGGGAGCTGTTGCGAATATTATCATTTCGATAGCTCGTTCAAGACGGACTGTGAATTGGACAAAATCAAGGCGGCTATCCAGCGGCTGAAAAGATTCATCTTCGTATGTCATGGAGTGTATGAGTCTGAAACCTGCCAATACCGCGAAAACCGCCGAAGACCGGACTGTGCTATTGCCAGCAGCCCTTTTGTCCCTGTCAAACCACATGTCCCTGCATTTCAGACTATGGAGAAGGACCCTAGGGCCGTGGGAGACTTTCTTGATGGTGTCGATCGCCTCGAAATAATGAGTGTACGAGCCGAAGCGACCGATTGGTTTAATCATCTTGAAGAATGGGGAATTGATAAAGACCCTGCAGTTCTCTACCAGATCATGATGAGCTACCCAGATTGTGATCCAGAGATCTTTGTCAGAGAGAGTGCGTGCTGGGCACATGATAGGAGCGATCAGTCGTCGGGCCGATCAACTCCAGATAGCCTGCTGCCGGGTCCATCGACTCCGAATAGCACTCTTACAAAGTCAGTCGAGGCAGTGTACCATAGAGGGGATGCAATCGCATTTGCTGAGGGTGAAATGGAGATCAGGAAACACATTCTGGGTCAAATGTTAGAAGACAAAAGCGAGGTGGACGATGAGGAAATTGAGAAGCCATCTAGACAGGATGTGACGCCGGCGTTTGGATTCTGGCTATTCCCCTTGGACGTACTACCTGCGATTAATTTTACAGCCAACTTAGAGGCGCGGATGGGAGAATTCTACACAGATCTACGGCAACAGTTCGAAAAGCATACTCCGCAACTATGTTTGTCTCTTCTAACGGACTACAATCCTAAGGTCCTCAATACCTATGAGCATACTGAGAAACATTGAGTCGATAGCACTGGAGATAGAAAAGGCCATTGATAACAAGAAAATTCTAAATACGCGGTAAATCGATAGAGCCTCTGAGTTCCATCATATCTCAATACATGTATGCTAGACGACAGAAGATAGTCAGATTCAAACACTTGATTCTGTACACTTTGCAAAGATCCCGCCACCATGCTTCTCTAGAAGAAAAAAAGTCTTTTCACTGCTTTTACCAAGTTCTGGGCTAAGAGCTTGTGGATGGCACCGCTGGCATGGTAGTCATCTGCCCAAAGACAGTTACTTGCGCCAAAGCAAGTAGCATCTTTGGCTCCGTATGCCGCGTAATTGTTAACAACCTGGTCGAATGAGGGCTTTGTATCGAAGATCTGTATTTTGACATTTGGATGAGAGGATGTGAAGCTAGCTGCCTTGGCTTTGACTGCGTTGTTGTAGGAAATGATGTCGGATCTTAGGCGAGCCAGATCAACTTCCGGCTGACCTATCATTTTGGGGAACTGATCTGCGTATGCTTCATAAAGAGTTAGACAACCTAATAATACTTTTCGAATGGTCGGGGCTTACCAGGAATACTCAGCAAGACGAATTTGCTGTAGCCATCATTGACAAGGACCTGCAGGAGCTCAAAATATCTGTTCACGCATTCGGTCACAAGAGCACTCTTCTTGCTCCAAAACGCCTCACCCACGTCGTTGATACCAATCCAGAATGCGACGAGCGTATCAGCTTTTGTAATCTTTGGCGCAACATATTGCTTATAGAGATCCACCTGCTCCGACATTGAGTACTGTGCCCATGAGTTGACGATCTTCTTGTCGACAGTCGCTCCGCTGTACGCAAAGTCGTATGTGAGTATTAGCGACGTGTTTAGAGTTGACGTGACGTGGCCGACCCAGTTGAGACCAGCAGAAGTCGTCTGCCCTGGCAGTCCGGGGTTCCCGATGGGGTTGGAAGCCGATGGCAGTTGTCCTCCAGGCCAGAAACCGACGGTCGAGTATGAATCACCACTACTATTAATTAGACAGAATCTAATCGTTCTAATGGTATCACGTACAAAACAATTAAGCTTTTGGTAGTCTGGGCGGCCATCGAGGCAACTGGACTAGCAAGAGCTCCAGACAGGCCAGCTGCCAGAAGAAGACTTTGATCGAATAGCTTCATCACAAGGAACAAGAGTGGCAACCTCTTTATGAAAAAACCATTATTCAAACATCCAAGATCAGAGTGAATTAATTCTAATTTATATCTTGATTCGCTCGCGGCAAAATACCTCCACTTCAGATACATTAACCGGATGTCGTATGTCACGGAATGCATGGTCCGATTGGTGGGATATCTCACCATGCGAGATGCTCAGAATCCCCTCACATGTATGCGATTCTGTCTGATCGCCACTGAGTTTCTTCGTAAGCTGGCAAAGCTATTGTATGACCAAAGATTGTGTTTTTGGAGGCAGATATATGCATTTCTGCGTGCCATGGTGAAAGAGGATGCCGACTTCAGCAGTGGTTATTCGGATCAAGAACATAGCGATATCAAACTTTACTAGCCACAGAATCTATATCAGAGACTTGAATTAATATGGCATTGGATGTGCTAGTAAGCCTCAGTTCCGAACTTGGTCGCAAGGTGTCGTCATCTAGGCCAAGGTGACTTTATCAATATACCTCATGTAAGTCAACTTCTGGTTGAGAGCTGCTGAAACGTACTTATGGAGGAAATAATATCTTAAAGTGAATGAGGAAGACATGAAGATAGTGCAAGGCAATGTCCTAGTGAGGGTTTTTGTCTTTGAGCTCCTTATCTATTGCTCAATAAACTGTCGCTTCATCGTAATTGATAACGTGCTGAATGAAAGGTGTAAGCAAGCAAGAAAGGTGTCTGTAGGAGCAATCTGCCTTTGGCGTGAGGTTTTAGGGCTTACACTGAGCAGATCTTGGCGCTTGTGTAAGACAATGAGATAGCAGGAATTGGGAGTAGTCACTAGGCCCTTCGTTCCTTTCTCAAAACTGGTATGATATTCTACTAAGTTAGTTCAGAAGTCAGGCTCACCATTTGGTATCACTAGCGTATCGAATCGGGCTCCTTGACAAACCCGAAGGAGTTCGGGGCAGCGTAATCGCTTACGCTCTAAATTATGACTACAGTCATCCTTCGTAGAACAACATGTCCCAGCGTAATACGCTGCTTATCGTGTAACGCTAGAATAGGTAGGTGGTGTCGCATGCGCCCTTTCTTGTCATATCAAGGCTGACAGGGGTTTGTATAAGTAATAAGCATTGCGCACGGTTCTTCAACGCTTGAAGTTTCTCCAGTCATACGCTGTAATTCTTCACAGAAACATCGGGTCCTCAAGGAACAAAAATGCCCGCCATGGCTGCCAAAAGGCCGGGACTCATGCAAATCTCGGTCTCCCGAAGTGCCGAAGAGCAGAGGTTAATCCCTGCATATTGCAGCAACCTTGCTCGCCGCGCAAAAGAGCTCGAGACTTTTCGGAAGCATCTTTACGCCGATGCTAAAGGTGGTGAATTATCTTTTGGGATCATGGAGCGTATCTCACCGCATGCCGTTGCGGTGTCAGATCCTCTGTTCTCACGACTTGAACAGCTTCATATCCTCCTTGGTCGTGTATTTGTTGATATCGTGGACCGGTGGTTTACAGATGAGAAGGCGCGCTTTCCGAAGCGTATGCCGCTGGATCCTTCGGAAGAGGAGCTCCTAAGATGGGTGGCGTCTAGCGGTTGCGTTCCCGACTACGCCGAACATGCTGGTTGTTGGCGAAGTGACTTGCTATTTGGTCGCAGTCCAGATGGCTTACGTGATGAGTCACCGTATGTGTGCGAAATAAACGGAAGGCTGCCTCTAAATGCCGTAATGGGAATTGCTCTGAGTGAAAATGGCCTTCGGGAACTTGGTGCGAGCAACGGAGGACTTGAGCCTGTGAACAGTATTGATGTGAGTATCACAAGGATCTTCTACGCTCTAACTTAAACTGACAGTCTGTCAAAACCTAGGCTTCTTATAACAGCCTCATGGCAATGTTCAACCCCGAAAAGCCACTTTTCTCCATCAGAGATAAGTGGCCTGGCGCTGACTCGAAGATCCTCTCAGCTGTCAATGTTGCGCGTGGAAGGCGTCCGGTCGAGGCAGTTCGTCCTCAAGACCTGGAAGTTCGCCCTCATGGAACTTCTCCAACTGGGTTTGCTCTCTGGGATAAGGCCACAGACAGGCTCTTGGAACAGTGGTTTGTTGAGATGCTACAGGAAGAGTATGCCGACCTCGAACCAGCTGTCGCTCGCCAACTGTCCTTGACTCCTCTCAATGATCTTCGAACTGTATTCATCGTGCATGACAAGCGACTCCTTGGCATCATACCTGAAGAACTTCCGAGCATGGTTTCACGTGGTGTTTTGACCGTCGAAGAGGCCGAAATCGTCGCTGATGGGATCATCCAAACGATCAACCCAGGTTCAGAAGGACTTCAAGATTTGCTGCAGGAGTCAAAGTCCGACCCAAACATCAGGAATAACTACATATACAAGCCTTGCCGGGATGGCATGGGCCACGGTATAGAACTGGGCAAGAACCTTACACAGGAAGCCTGGCTCGAACGTCTAGAGAAGCTCGCAAACCCAGATGTTCTTCGACCTCATGACGATGCAGCTGTCATCCAGAGGCTGGTAGACCATAATTGGTATGACGTTGTTCGTCACGAAGTTTCAACAGATGATGGACCGAAGCCCAACAAGTTTCATCTCATCGGATCCATGTTCATGTTCCAGAATCGCAAGTTCTATCCAGCTACTTGGCGTATGGGCCTTGAGACCCATCTCGGGATCACTTCCGATAAGCCTGGACTGGTCATGGCGATGGTGCATCAGCCCGACTGGCCAATTGGGGAGGACCAAGAGGAAGAGCTATGAGTTTCGGTGATAGAGTGATGGACTTTTAAGCGTACTATGATAGAGAACTTGAATTGACCGATATCTCGTGGCATCAACTGCGAACGCACATTGAGGACCTGAAAATGTTACATTGTTCACCTTTACTCCGTACAGTCGAGCTCAATCGTTTGAAGATTGCCGACTAAGATGCAGGAGGTAACAAGCTTTTTCACTGGGGATAAACTAGGCCTGTTTCCGAGCGGTGCCTGACACTAGACGGGGTGTTGCCGCCTGGCAGCCAATTATTGCTGGGCATAAAGTTTCTCCTCGGCGCGCTATC
This sequence comes from Fusarium ramigenum, assembly GCA_013186855.1. Classification (NCBI taxonomy): domain Eukaryota; kingdom Fungi; phylum Ascomycota; class Sordariomycetes; order Hypocreales; family Nectriaceae; genus Fusarium; species Fusarium ramigenum. The sequence goes on from JAAOAT010000596.1 coordinate 95,229, forward strand.
GCAGACTATTGATTTCGGGGAGATGAGATTTTCGTCATCAACACCACGTAACGATATCCCTATAGCCATATCCTTTAATCCTTTCTGCGTTTCTTTCGCTTTATGTTTTCTTATTCGTCACCCACCTCAGTCAATCGTTTGCGAATTCTCATCGTGCCCAGAATGCGATCCCGGATCTTGATGTTGGCCGTTGGCCTGCTTGTCGCAGACTCTGCGCTAGCAGGTCCTTGCAAGCCCAGGTCCTTCAGTACGTCGACTTAGAGAGCATGTTGAACACAACATTGGAGAATGGCTAATCATTGTCTTTTATCTAGCTTCGGAGACTTCAATGTCAGCCACCGTCGCTTCTACAACCGCTGAGGTATCGTCCACTATTTCAGTATCCGAAACCTCAATCGAGACTGGAACGACCATCACAACCGCGCCAGACACTACTACAACACCCGAAGTAGAGACAACAACCGTAGCCGAGATTACCACCACAACGGCTGAGGCTGAGACAACAACCGCTGCGGAATCTACCACTACGACCGCCGAGGCTGAGAGCACGACCACCACGGCTGTAGCCACCCCAACATTCACCATTGTCGGCGGCGGTGGCGCTATACAAGGCGCTTCCCTGAAAGGGACCGACCAAGATGGCAGTATCCTGTTGTTCAACCCCCAAGCCGGTACCAGCCGCACCAGAACGATCATACTCGACCCCAACACAGGCCGACTGCGAGATAAAGATACTGGAATACTCTTGTGTGCTTATTACGGCTCTGCCAACTCTCCCGACGACCCTGCCAATATTGCCTTTTGCCAGAATGGCAACACAGGACTCAACAAAGCCTACGAGTACATGACCTGCCAAATCGCCAGCGGCAAGCTTACTTGTACAGCCCCGAAAGGCCAGTGCCCCACTGACGATGACGGAAACTTCCTAGGCTGCACTACGGAAAGTTTTAGCGGCGAGAACAATCAGTTCTACTACAAGGCCCAGCCAGGCGCTGGTGATTACTTTTTCATCTCTAGCGGAAGCCCTGCTGGTTACACAGCTGTCGATATCATTGCCCAAGAAGCATGAAGACGGTCACAACATTTGATTCATACCCGTACTTGCAATACCTTGGAGCTGTATACATCTTGTCTTATCCCTAAAAATAACTGCCGACCTTCAAAGGATCTTGCGCTGTGATATTCCTCTTCCTAGACCAACTGTATATCATCTATATCAGTGCGCCCGAACTCATCCCAGCCAGTATAACGATCATATCCTTCCCCATACATCACTCCATGAACATATGCCTCTCCAACAACACGATACCTGGAACCTTCGATATGATGTAGAATGAAAGGCACTCGGGCTCCCATCAAGATCCATACTTCATCCTTGCTGCTACTCTGTCCGAGAGTCTTGGGTCCCAGGCCAAGCAGTCCCGATTCTGTCATGAAGAGTTTTCGACCCTGAGTAGCATTCCGCATGTGCTTTTCGAAGTTGCGTAACTTTCTCCGTCCCAGTGGAGTTAGTCGTTGCATCGAAGGTCGCTTATACTTTCCCCCCAAAGGGTCATCGTCTTGTTCGTCTTCTTCCATCGCAGGAGCTCGAAAGCCTTTGCTGATGAGCCGTGCTGGGGGTAAAAAGCCTGGGTCCAACGAAATGTTGCCTCCTCGCTGAGCTTTTTCGTCACATCCTTCTTTCTCTGATGGTTCCGCTTCTCCATTTCCATGTTTGCTCTCCCCCTCCTTCTTTGCTTCTTGTGCTGGCTTTTGGCTTCGATCATTTACTTCCTCTTCATCCTCTCCATTGTTTTCTGGCTTTTCTGTCTCCCTTTCTATCTTTTCTCTGAAATCAGCTATAGCTGCTTCGAGATCTGGCACCTGCAGTTCATCTGACAGCTGCCGTGCATCATACATGGCCGACCAGAGAGCCAAGCGAGTAGTGAACGACTTCTGAATTAGCTCCCATGCCCACGATTCCGAGCAATGTCCTGACCACTCAGCTAGCAAGTCGCGAGCTTCTAGGATATCCGTCAACATCCAGTTGCTGAAGCCCGTCCCTATGTTCACTCTTGAGTCCAAACTCCCGAAGTCGTTGTCCTCCTCGGTCAGTTTATCAATGATCAGAGTGCGCCACAGGGCTTCAACCCGGGTCACCGCTTGTAATGGGCGGATGTATCGTCTCGAGCGATTAACGCCAGTATTCTCGACACGCCATGCTCTGACTTGAACAGGATATTCGGCTGGACTATGCAATGCCAGTCGTAGAGCTTGGATAACTGGATCTTGATTAAGCTCTGTCGACATAGATACAGTATCCACCTTGATACCCTTGACGCTTAGCTTATTATCGGGGTCAATATGGATTATCCAGTCGTCGTAGTCAATATTTTCGTGCGTTCCAGCGCAGAAACGATCATCATGCCCACCTTGATCGAAAGGAACCCTTCCTAGCCTGGCGCTAAAGTCGGGCACCCAGCTTGGAAGGCCTTGAATCCTTGTGTCGGAAAAGTCTTGTACGTGGGATAGAACCGCAAGATGCGAACCAATACGTTTGTCAATCATGGTCTTCGTTGCTTGAATGAAAACATCTTTGACGTCGGCACTGTAGTCTGGTTGTAGTCCGAGACCGTCCTCAGCAAGGTTCAGAAAAGCGAAGATCTTGTCTCTCGGGTCTGTAGCCTCGAGCTCCCGGAAGTCGGAGAGGACGGAAAGTAAGTGCAGCTTTCGGCGTTCAAATCTGAAACCAGTTGTACCCAGCTCCTCACAGAAAGATCCCACCATATCGTGATCGATGAGGTGGGTAACTTTGGGAAGTTCTATGGCCCATCGACATGATTTGTCCTTGGTTTTCCCATCTTCTCCTTCTTCGTCTGGAAGCAGGGTGACCATGGGCAGGCCAGCATTGCAAAGCCCAAGACGCGAGCGAGTATGATGATATCCTATGATAAAAGACAGAGCATCGCGCGGAGTGACCTTTAACTCATTGGCCGCCCTCGCTGGCTGTCCTGAGAGCAACGACAATTTCTCCCAGTGTCGAGACTGGTCTGATACAGCTCCATTAGTGAGGAAATTGTGCCCAAACTGGCATAACTCAATATCGATTCCCGTCTGTTCCAGAAATCCAGCAACCGCTAAGATGAAGTCCATGCTTTGCAGTGTCGCGCCGCAAACCATCAAGATATCCCGAGCAAAGACTGCCTCCTGAACAACCCAAGCCCTTCGGAACCAGAGCCTTTGAAAAAGGGAAAAGAGGGCGAACCAGTGTACCACTGTCATCCCTGGTACTGAAGACATGGTGACTTCCTCTTGTTCTTGGTATGATGAGTCTTGTGCATGAAGACGAGTTGCGTCGAAATCAAGCACTCTCCCCATTGCCTGTATCGCTAGTTCTACAAGTCTGTCATGTTCGCCAACCCAGGCAAGTACGAGGCTCGCTGACTTGTATAGGTGCCCCATAAGCTTGACTTGGGCAGCTCGTTCATCGAGGTCTGCCTGGTTGATACATAGTGCATCAGCCCAGATGGGCAGGTTGATGGAGCGGTAAGCCGCGCTCTCCGGCTCTCCTGGACCTGGAGCGGTTGCAGCTCGAAGTTTCAATACTGATTGGAAGAACGATAAGAGGTTTTCCTCGATTGGTACTCGGCTCCCATCAACCTCTATTTCATGGTGCGTGCGCTTTTGCCAAAGCACCTCTTCACGGGGGACATAACGATGCATATCGTAGTACAGAAGCTTGGCTCGATCAACCATTACCAGTTTGTCGCCATCGGGTCCCAGTTCTGGGCTGTAATAGGTGAAAGGAAGTTTATCAGCGTGTTCTGCGAATTCCAAGCCATCGATGTCGGGCATGGGGTCTTCGTGAACTGTAGTGGGGTTGCCCCATGTGTATGAGACGGCGGCGAATTCGAGACTCTCATCGCTTAGGTCGACTACTCGCATGGAGCAACGAACAATGCCGTCTTTGGACTCGATGATATCCAAGAGACGGATGGATGTTGAAGTTGTGAGGACGTGTGACTTGTACATGTTGACGATAACTGTGTAATACTGGATTGGCTACTGGTATTCGGAAAACAGCATGAATAGCAGCATTCAAATGTAGACATTTACATGGTTTTTGTGATTCCAAGGCTGATTCAGGTTGGAGGAGGCATTATCGAGGTGTGAAGATCACCACGGAATAAAGTCCGCCCTGTTGCATAGCCGCCGGTGGCTGATACAGTTTCAGGGAAGATGACCATTCAAGAGCGCTGCCAAGTCTCAAGCGCTTCACCAGTCGCATCGGCAATTGGACATTCTCACTGGAATGACCAGGGGGTTTTCAGCTTTATACCAGGGTTAGCCAGACTTCACTTCTCAACACTCAGCCTAGCATTCTGCCTCCTCCTCCTCCTCCTCCTCCTCTTCTTGGGCCATATTAAAGGCCTCCCAAAGTTTATGCTGAACGGATTTTGTCTTCCCCTATCAAAGGAGCTGTAGAGCAAGTTTTCGTGTCCCTGGTCTGGTGCGTCGACGTTTTAGCTTTGGTGATCGCCTGCGGTAACACCCACTGTAAATACACTTGACGCGAACCACTACACAGCCTATAGATTTTGGCCAGGGGCATATCAACCCAAAGCATCCAAACCACGAGATCGGTAACTGACAACGGGCTTTTTGCGTCGCGCGCCTTGTCTTAGCGGAAATTCACAATTTTCTGCAATTACTGGCCGTTTATGTCCTCTATACGGTATTGAAACTTTAAACGGCGCTTGACTCGAAAGCCAATATCCTGGTTGCTGAGCCTTCTTTGACAGAAGAAATGTTAACGTCGTATCAGGGCGAACTCTTATACATTGCTTGGATCTTTCCAGCCTTACGCGAGCTATCTTTTTTTAAAACTGGTGATCCCGACGCCAGTTTAGTGAGCGTTGATACTCAGCTCTTTAGGCATGCTACTCTTAAGCCTACGTCGGACGACTGAGCAGTGATGTTGTCTTGTCGAGCTTTTACAATAAATAGCTATCGAGCTCAAAAGGAAACAACAATATTCAGAGGCGATAAACCAGAGCCCGGATCACGACGACCGCGTGCTCTCCAACATCACCACGATTTGACCTCCAAAAAAGACGACCTCTTATCAAGATCGGCAAAAACATACAACAGCGG
>JAAOAT010000597.1:0-11544 GCA_013186855.1 Fusarium ramigenum
GTAAAACATATAATTAAAAGAAATATAATTAAAAAAAGTATAATAAGTAAACTATAGGGTTAAGCTAGGCAGAGGCATTTACCTTATTTAAAATAATAGCAGGTTATTAATATTAAGCTCTTATAACTAGTTCTTATTTACTATAAAACTAAACAGACCAAGAAAACTCAACCAATACAGGATTATGGTCTGACAGAATGTTCCCATCAGGCTGAACAAAGACCTCAGGAACATAGTTAAAACTCTTTGCAGTGAGCTTTACAGAGCTACCTGAGCGATAGCTATAATCTCATTAGCATATTACAAGCACGGCATTAAACCGAAACTGAGGATGGTGACTTACAAAACCTTGTCAACAATCTCACATGTGTTATCAGCGGCAGGCACCTTGCACGGGTTTGCAGTGGCCCCAGCGGTGGGAAACTTTCCCCCCTGAATGAGCTGGACCCAAGAGTCGCTGAAGCCGGCATCGATCAGTTTGTTAATGCTTCGACCTGCATTTGTCCATCTGTCATTGGTATCACCAGCCACGATGACGGCCCTTCCCTGCGAGTTTGCGTTGATGTAGGCCAGGATTTGATCGATACCTGCTGAACGAGCATCGACATCACCTTGATCCGAGCTAAGCGGGAGATGGTCAGTTTCCGTCCAATATACACCAATCGTCTTACGTACCCAGCATCAGCATGAAGGTTGTAAAGATCAACCTCAATGCCCTGAATCTTCATGCGCATGAAGCTGAAACCCTTGGGAGTCAAACAATCGCCAGAGTTCAGGTAGCACTTGTTCCACTTCTTGCGGACAAGACCGGTCCAGTCATAGTTGGCGACAGTATTGAGGCCATCGCCAAACGGAACGCCTCCAGAGGTAGGAGTACGGTAAGGATGGTTGTCAGTCGCATAGATGTAGGCATGATAGTTGAAGTCCTCCTGCATATGAACAATATCATACTCCTGAGTGGCAAGAACGGTACCAATGAGGTTGGCGTTGGTTCCCTTGTCACCAGGAACATCGTTGTTGTTGATAATAGCAGGAAGTCCAGCGACGTTGTAGGTAAGGAAGTTGAAGCTTCCAGTAGTCTGTGCCACTGAGAGACCACCAAGAGCGAGGGCGGCGGCAAGGAGCCGGCTGGACATGGTGCGGATTGACATGTTTTCTTGGCTTGTAGGTGATCAAGACTGAAGCTATGATGATTTTTCTTTTGTGTTCGCCGTCTATTTATGGGGAGAGCGACATGAAGAGGAGAACAGCCTGTCCTTTACCTTTGTGCCCTGGGGGCTGAAGCCTCTTTTTAAAACCCTAACCTTATCACAGAGGAGAACAGCGAGTCCAAGCTTCATGAGCCGATCTGTCATGTTGCATCGTGATCAGCATAATACCTTCCTGTCAAGGGTCCAAAGCCGGACCTCGTGAAGTGATATCGCGGCTTCCAACTACAAAAACGATCGTCGTCCGAAAAGCAGCTTCTTCTTTCCAACTTCATAAACCGCGGCATATAGAGACCATCACATTTACGCACTACGTCAATGAGGCACGTAGATTGATTCCTTTGTTTTACTGGCCTACTACAACTTTCGAAGCATTTCCAAATCTGGCAATTGGTCCGTCTTTACCGAGGGTTTGACTTTTCCACCAATGCGTCGATGGATACCAAGCTTCTTAGCATTATGCGACCGAATAAGTTATTCCCCAGAGAACACGTGCCGTGCTATCCCCTGCTAGGCCCGTTCGCTATCGCGGCGCAGTTGATAGATCTCAATTGACGTCGAGCGGAAGGGCGGAAATAGAGAGTCTGGATGACATTTAGTCTATACAGAATTGGAGTTTAATTTCCGGGTCGAGCAAGGGCTGTCGTAGTTCTATATATTCCTCCTCATTGATGAACATTCAGCTTTCCTCTTTGCTTGTCTATCTGTGCGCTCGTTCCCAAAGACTTTGATCCATCAATAGAAGCAATATGAGAGGCCCACTTGTTGCTGTCGCCCTGCTAGGCTCAACATGCTCCGCACGCAGCGCAGGAGTCGGCACTTCGCTTGATCCCATCCAAGCTGTTCTATTGCCCGATGGCGGTTCGGCAAAGAACCCTCTGGCCCATATTGGAGCCAACGGCCCATGGCACATTGGTAGGTGGCATCAGACTGGAGTTGAGTCTTTCCTCTAATAGATCCAGGCGAGGACTTGACCAAAATATCCTCAGCGGTTCCTGAAGGATGCCAGGTCGACCAAGCTGCATACGTGTCGCGCCACGGATCCCGCTATCCTGACCAGGGTGCTCACAATGGATGGCTCGAGATGGCTCGCCGTGTAAGACATGATCAGCAGTTTTGATCAAGGAAACATCTGACAAACAATTTAGTTCCGAGAGTCCAAGTACACCGCTACGGGACCACTTTCTTTTATTCACACTTGGGAGAGCCCTCTCACCAACCCTGAGATCCAGATCGCTCAGCTAAGCAAGACTGGATACAAGGAGCTCTTTGATATGGGTTACACCATCAGAACCAGGTAAGAGCTCCGCCTTGTCAGCTTTTGAGAACTTGACTGACTCAAAAAGATACCCTGAACTGTACCAGGAGGGCGAGGACTTCATTGTGTGGGCCAACAACTACACAAGAGTTCTCCAGACCGCAAAGCTCTTCCTTCACGGGTTTCTTGGAACCAACTCTTCCCTAGGAACAGTCGTTTCCGTGACCGGCAAAGGCGTCCCATCTCACCTGGGCGACACACTTGCTCCCTCTGATATGTGCCCTACCTTCGTGGATGACAGCAGCAAGCAGCAAGACGAATGGCGTCAGCGATGGCTTCCAGGTTTCAAGAAGCGCCTCTCCAAATACATCAAGGGTGATCTTCAGCTTGACGACTCGACATGGAATGACTTCCCATACGTTTGTGGCTTTGAGTCGCAAATCACGGGCAAGCTGTCGCCATTCTGCGACACCTTCACTCAGAAGGAGCTGGAAGCATACGAGTATCAGCAGGATCTCAGATACTACTACGGTGTTGGACCTGCCACCAAGGTTGCTTCAAAAATGATGGTGCCTTTCCTTGAGTCACTGATCGAGCGTTTCGTGGCTGGCCCTGATACCACAGGTAAGAACTTTGATGGACAGCCTTTCAAGCTCCCCAAGATCCTTATGAGCTTCTTGAATGACGGCCAGCTGAACGAGTTGGCTGTTGCAACTGGAGTCTTTGACAAGCAAGCTCCTCTTCCTCTGGATCATATTCCCAAGGACCGTATCTGGCGCAGTTCCAACATCTCTCCCATGAGAGGTACCATCGCCTTTGAGCGCCTCAGCTGCGGTTCCAACAAGGCCTACGGCTCGAAGAAGTTTATTCGAATCCTGATCAACGATGTCGTTTACCCAGTGCCATCTTGCCAGGATGGGCCTGGAAAGTCATGCTCTCTGTCCAAGTACTCCAAGTTTACCAAGGACAGACTCAGGAAGAATGGCAACTTTGCCAAGCTTTGTAATGCAACTGACCCTGCCACTCCAAGCAAGGTTCTCGGTGCCAGTTTCTTCACGAACTTGGCGCAGTCGCACTTGCAAGCTGTTAAGCCCTAAATTGTGCATGATACAAAAGGGGGTTAAGCTCATAGATAGGATCGTGAAGCAATCACAGTTGGGAGGCGGAGCTTTTAATAATATTTTAATTGAACTTTCACTTGGTCCTGGAACCACTATTGTTTGTGACAACTCGATCTGTATCTGAGGTACTATGGATGACGGCGGTGGCCTATAAGGTTAAGCTTTAGGCTGCAAACACAGATGATGAATGACAACACGATATCCCCCCCCCCCCCGATATAAGCTTTTACCTGGAAGCTTTCGCGATGACCAATAAGTCTCATTGCAAGCCCTAGGCTGAGGTATAAGTTGAGGAGAGGCCAACATGCGTGCCTGTAGCATCGCTCGAGCTGCGCAGAGAGCCCAGGAGCCGCGAGTCGCTCAGTCCAGAAAACTTGCCAGATTGCTATGGACTTGACCTGTATTCGACAAAGGTTTGTCGCCCTTGAATGTAGAAATCCTTTATCTGCGGTCCAATGCAGCCTTGGCCTCCCGGAACTCATCCTCACTGGGCATGTTGACGACCATTAAATACAAAATGTCCTATACAAGTTAACTATCACTTTCGGAGTCTTTAGGAAACGCAAGATATAGTTACCTTGTTAAAAAGAAATTTCCTTGCCGCCTTGACCGGCTTGTAAGGCAGCGGCAAACCGGGCTGTCTATCACTCCGTGCTCCACTGGCTTGTCCTTGGTTCTGGCCCTCTGGTGCTTGGCCCCTAAAGCCCCGGCGAAGCTTCGTTGGGTCGACATATCCGCCAGTGAGTAAGGAGATTAAGGAGCCATTGTTGGAAGGATGACTGGGATAAGCATATCGTGAAGAGAACTTTGGGGCTTCTTGCTGGTTTGCCAAGAGGTTATCCGGTCTATTGAGCGCCTGTAGTCGGGTTTAGTGAAAACTCTCATCAGCTATCAACTTCAATGACTTACGAACTGAGCCTGGGCTCTCTTGTCATAGTAATCCTGGATATATGTTCTCTTCTCACCCAGGCTCTGCTTCAGACCCTTCGATTCCTCACTATCAGCCTCAGCAAGGACATCGAGGGTCGGAAAGATGAGAGGGGCAGCCTCGGGGAGAGCAAAATCACCATAGGTCTTTCCGCTGGAGGTTTTGAACTTGTTGGTAAATGAAGACTCATACGATCCAATGGAAGAAGCGACTGTTGATGTCAGGTCAACAACCTCGTGAGACCTCCCAGAATCGGGTCGCCAGGTCATGATCAAACAGCATAAGCCCTTTGGATAGAAGTATTGCTCATTCATCTGAGAAATGAACTTGTTTGACCTGCGTTCTTGGTAAGCTTCTGCGGGAGATGGGCGATGCTTTGATGGAGAATGTTACCTTTGTCTGCCTTGGACATCTTTCGCAACCTCAATTGTCTTGTACACGGCTGCACTAATGGCGATGCTTGGCGCAATCGGTACAAAGAAACCGCCCAATTCTGCAAAATTGATTACCTCGATCCAAGGCGAGGCTCGAGTAGACTGGTCGAATTTATCTAGAAAGTCTAGCCATGCCGCCTGGTCAATGCCGACTGTCTCAAGCATCGGAGCGTATCCCCGAACAAAGCCACGGGTTCGATCCTTTGGTCTCCGCTGCGCGAGAATGACTGGCAACTCCAATTGAGCATTGGTTGGGCTAGATGAAGCACCATGCACCCTCAAGAAGCTGGCCACAAGATCCTTGTCAACTTGAGTCTGTTGAGCGGCGTCGGCACCGTCTTGGGGACTCGAGAGTAGCTCAGATTGTGTTTCGTCGAGCTCCCATTGTCTTTCGGTCGAGTCCTCATGTTGGCTTGACTGAGGCTCATAGTTTGGTGGCGGCTCGTTTCCGACAACAATGCCGCTTGATTGAGGCTGTTGGCTTGACTCTGAGGATGCGGGGGTTTTCTCCGCTACTCTCTTCTCTTTGTAAGAGCTAACACTCTCCGACACGAGCCCAATACCGCCTGCTACGCCACGGATCGCTGACCCTATCAAACCCCCGCCTCGACCACCTCGACCACCGCGCTGGAATAATCCGCCTCGACCGCGACTGCTGTCTGACATGATGAGGATGTAGTGAAGTTTGGAGTTGACAATGTAAATTCTGAGGGGAATGAACTCGGTTTTCACTGCCGCGTCAAGTGCTTATTAGTGGAGGCCGCCATCAGCCCTGAAAGACGGGTATGCGGCACCGAGACGTCTTCGAATGGCCGAGAATGAAACCTGTAGCGGGGTCCCTGATTCATTGTGGACTAAAGGACAGAGTTATCAGACAAGGTTAATCTCTAGCGTCTCATGCATGCCACTGCAACAGCCTTCAACAAGCAACAGGTCGGATTTAGTGCTGACAATACGAAAACAAACGAGAAATAGATCGGCAGAGCCTAGGTTCATTGTATTCGAAGGATTGGGATGCTTGGTAAGAGCTATGATGCCGTACAACAGCCACACACCATTTTCGACAACTCTCGGCATAGAATCTAATATCTAGGCTTCACCTTGACCCGCAATCGCGATATCCAATTCTTGACTGCAGGCGTAAACCCTTCGTAATACGGCATGATATCGTCATCAGATATACCGGCCTCTGGTTCGATGCTCATCTCGTACCTTCGGAAAAGGCTCGCAATGACAAGCCGGGTCTCGATCCATGCCAACTCAATTCCTGGACAAACTCGTGTTCCTTTGCTGAAAGTCACTAGGTATCTGTCGAGGTCCGCACCTCCACTCAGCCATCTTTCAGGCTTGAAAACGGAAGCATCAGACCCCCAGATTGCCTTATCCGAGAGAACATCCGGAATAGACATGCTGATGATTGTGCCAGGTGGTATTTCCCAACCGCCATATCGTTCGATGCTGCTAGGGTTGACGCGACTCAGCCGGCAGAGCGCACCGGGCGAGAGACGAAACGTTTCCTTGACCACAGCAGTAAGGTATGGTAAACCCTCCAAAGTTGTGATCTCAGGGGACTCAGTAGGGTCTTTCCAGGACTCCTTGAGTTCCTGGTAGAGGCGCTGCTCAACTTCTGGATTCTGGAGTAATTGGTATGCCGCCATGGTCAGCACAAATCCAACCGTGTCCCATCCCCCACTCCAGATTGCCACTGCTTGCTGAGTGAGAGGGCCCTTTTCCTTTTCCTCTTGAGGTAATGAGCTATCTAGAAAGTCATCAAACACGGTATGTTGCGGAATGCTTTCAGAATTTTCATTCGAGTGGTTGTGCTGAGCCACGACCTTTTGCACCAACTTCTGAGCGAGCTGTCATCACGTCAGTCTGTGTATCCTTTAGAATGCCACGATACGTACCAAGAAATAATCAAGGAATGCGGAACCTGGGTCGTTGAACCCCAGAGCCCTCAAGATCAACTGACGAAAGAGAGACAGAAAGAGAGGTATCTCTTTGGGTATAAATCGACCCAGATGTGAGAAGCCGAGCAATCTATCCATCCTCTTATCGTAGAGGTTCTTGGTGGTCTGCACATGTTGCAGAAACCCATATTCCTGGCCAAATAGATACTTGGTTATGATTTCTGCTGGAACAGCGCGAAACAAAAACCTTGGACGAGTTTAGCGATCATTTCGTGCAGGCCAGGATAAACATACGCTAGATCAACAGGACCTCCATCCTTACTGTTATCCTCAACCCAAGTGCATCCTTTTTGGATCTCTTCGTTGATTTGGTCCTGTATCTTGGAAAGCTTTGTTCGAGAAAACGCGTTCCCAAATGCAGCACGCTTCTTGAGGTAGGTCTTGTAATCCTCGACCCCGAATAGAGCATGGTTGATCCCAAACTCTTTAGCTGTCATGGCCTCTTTATTCAACGGGCGAAATCCGAAGATTGTATCGAAGTACTCCGAGTCTTCGATATGAACTTCATTTGGTCCAATTCGAATAATGGGCCCTGGATGCTTGTCAGAGAATGTCTAGCGCACGAAACAATGCTATACCAAAGCGCCTGTGAAGATCAGGTAGCTTTGCCCACAAGCGGCCATGTTGGTACGAGTCCCAGTAGAATTCATACAGTCGTGACGCCGCGCAGATCCTTGGACCCGGGAATTTGGATAGCGGGTGGAAGAAGAGTCGCTGTAGATATGTAATTAACTTGAAAGAAACGAAGAAGATGGCCACGTATTGGAACAGCTTCGTCCTGTCAATCGATGAGCCAATATCAGATATACGAAACATTGTTTATCAAGCAGCAGTACCTGTGCCGAACGGTAGGAACTCACTGCAGTCCGTAGATGGATGTCTCGGAAATTTATCTGCACATTACAACGTACTCAAAAGAGACCAGAGCTCATAGCTTGAGCCACTCCCCGAGTGCGAGGACCTCAGTCCGAGCCCCAAACCAACCACGGACTCGTAAAAGATAAGCTAGGCCCTATCATGCTTGAGACTGCGATGCATCTGACTCAGCTTACACCCCTCTTTTGCGGGTAAAAATGTGCCGGCAAAGAAAAATGGGAATGATTTGCACGGTTTTTGCACTGGACGGGCGTCTTCTAACAGGGCGCTGACGCTGTTAGGGTGATCCTACGATCGAGGCTTACTCTACAAATGTCACGAAGGAAGCGGGGTTGATAGAAGCTTTCATATTGCCGCCCGCACCAATTCCTTTGTCGCGGATCGTTCACTTAGGGCGATGCTCAAACCCTTTTAATGATATTAGCAACGATTCTTAATGGTAATTTCTGAGGCAGCACCCAAATGCAATGTCATTAGAGTCAGGCATGTGTCACCTGTCAGCTCGAACCAGGTGAAGCTTCGCCTGGAAAAGCATAGAGTCGAGGTACACTAGGGGGAGAGTACCAGAGGAGCACAAGCATGTCTCTCTCTACTGGTAGAACTTGAGGGCTCGATCGAAGATGATCCAAACAGAGCCATATCATATCTCACAGCGCCTTGCGAAGCCCCTCATGCCTAACTACCCACCCGTCATCTTCAGGAAACCCAGGCGCATCGCGCTTCGATCCGTCCCATCCTTTCGCCATGTACGCCACTGTGGACATTGTCAGTAAGCGCCAATCTTTTCCTCAAGAGCCATGCGAACTTACCGGCTAAGAGGAACCCAGCATTGCCAGGCATAAATGGGAGCGGCGTGTTTCCGTCACCACCACGAATGGCAAATCCTACAGTGAGATGACTCAGTCTCGTCCTACCCCATTTCGATGAAACATGCGACCTCACTTACCTGCGTCATCAAACTTCCAGTAATCGTATGCTGTCAAGTGATATATCGCTCGCTCAGGATTCCCAATGCGAGCCGAATTGATTGCCAGTATAGGACGTCCCCATCCCCGGATGTTTTGGTCAGTCCATACGTCCCAGACCTTATTCGCCGTTCGTCGAGCGACCTCCTTGTCCACTGCAGGTGTGTCAGGTAGAATGCCTTGCAGCATGATCAAACTTCTCGGGTCTCGGTTGAGTGCTGGGTCATCCCACCAGCTCGAGTTGAGACCCTCGTACACCGCATATAGTCTGCCGATCTGAAGAGGCTTCGCCATGTTCTTTGCAACAGTCACCCAGTGCTCAGGGACGGGTAAGCCAAGTTTCTGCTTCCACTCACAGGCGACGTCAAGGCCGTATCTCCAGTATGCAACTTCGTAAGCAAGATCGAGTGTGTTCTCCGGGGGCGTGTTTTCAGTGACACCGATTGCACTACCATATTTTCAGAACGACGTTCATGCTCTTGCTCAGGTTGCTGATTACTTACGGTGGGCCCAGGTCATATCTGCCGGATGACTGGTTGAACCATGCATAGGATGCCATGTAATCCGCAGTCGCCTCCAGGATCGGATCCCAGCGCTTCAACGTCTTCTGCGTCGGCTTACTCTTGAAAGCGAGCATGGCCATGTACATTGGGTGCGGCTGCTGCCACATCAGATACGCGTTGATCCCGCCAGGTGAACTTCGGCCGGTGATGGCTTCGGTCATCTTTGGCCAACGCGCTCCCTCCCATCCCATCTTCTTCGCTCTGGTGAGTGATGTAGGTAGAAGCTTCTCATATATCGCAGGGAAGATGTTGTGAAAGGATCGATCTCGGCCCCATGAGATCCAGTGAGCGCTGTGCCTTACAACCATCTCCATGTGGAACTTACCTACTTTGGTCAGTAAGTTACCATGTAAATAAGTCAATCTGAACCTACCATACCAACCGTTGTTCATCAAGCCGCTCTCCTGAGGAGGCTCACCATCCGCAGCACTGTTAACTCTGACATGGTACTGAGAGGTAACAATTCGACGTTGAAGCTCAGTAGCATTGGGATTCGTGGACTCGGTCAAATCGACAAAGCCCCCTTGACTCCAGTAGTCTTGCCATCCAACTCTGCTACGCCTATCAATAGTGGATGGCAGGTCGGGTACTCTCTTTTCTGAAGAGAAGTGCGCCACAAAAGAAATGTTCTTTCCGTGTCTCGATGATAGGACATATCGGTGAGCTGTGGGTTTGGTAGAGCCCTGCAGGCCGAGGCGTTTCAGTTCCAGTGGAGCCTTTTTGGGCCAACGAAGGTTCACGTAGTACTTAGTGCCCATGTCATGATAGATGTGCGCTGTATTACCTTTGAGGTTGGCTGAAAGCTTTGTAGAATGATTGGTTGGGAATTCATAGACACCAACAAAAACTTCGTTCTTGTATTTTGCTGTGTGGATCGGGGGGTATGGAAAGTCGACCTCCACCTTGAGCTTTCCCGACTCGATCAATTGTGAGTCAATGGTGAAAACCACTGCGTCTGAATCAAAATCTCCTTGCGTGATAACCTTGACCTTAACACCATCGATCGTGAAAGTTGATGTGATGGCTCCGTGCCAGAGGTCTAGCTCCTGGTACGAATTAGATATACTGCTTGATGACAGTGTATCATCGTTGAGTCGTAGTCCAATGCGTCCAAGATTGACACGGTTAGGATTTCCAATGAGCCATTGAGAAACATCAGGAAGATCTGGGTCAGGCAGATCATAGGAAACGTTTCTACCATGTGTCTGTTTCTGTATGCCGGTATATGCGTGCACTGGACTACTAGTCGTTAACTTCCGAAGCAGTTCGCGTTCAAGATAGGCTCGACTTACTCTCCAGCTGGTTCAGTGTCGTTATGCCATGCCCAGCGTGACATTGTGTTGAAAGGGAGGTATGTTTGCATTCCTGTCGTATCAACACTGAACGCAAAGTTACCGTTTCCAACCTGGAGAGGCGTCGTTTCATTAGTGATCAGCCCTTTGCGGACGATGTTATTCTCCGTCACAATTTGTTTTCTTTGAAGTCAGTGGGATTCCAGCATTACACAGAGACGACATTACCTGTCAATGATCGCCAAGGTGAAGATCGGCATCAAGAGCCGACATAGTAATATCAAGGCCGACATAATGGCGGTTTCGTCTTATGGAGAAGGAATATTACGTGCAGGGTCTCACTTTGATCCCATCTCCTTGGAATAAGTTTGCTCTTACTAACTGACAGCAGGTGTCGTCTCGCCAACAGCAGGAGTTGTGTTACCAACAGCGGGGTTTCTCATGAACAGCAGGCAACTCTACCATAATGACGCCCCCAAAGTCCGGGGTAGAAGGGACCGATTCTACTCATCGGGCTTCATTACCCCGAGCATCTACAGCCCGTTTGGTGGGTGGCACGACGATCTTTTTCACGCAAACAGATTAATATTTGCAAAATTAACGAAAGACTGTTTTTAAAAGATTGCATAACGTCTCCCTGGTTCTTAGCACAGATATCGCAAATTCCGATGCAAATGTCTCCTATATCTTCACAAAAGAGCCTGCCCTCAATTCCCCTTCCCTCCTCCTCCACGGTACACCTCTGCTCTATTCTCCGGTTTATCAAGATCCGACACAACGTCAAAGACTTGAGTAGTTGGCCAGCCCAACCAAGGCTCAACGAGGTCAGAAGAAAGGTTCGAGGACAAAATAGAATGGCAAATGTACATGGATTCAGATCGCCCCATATCTTATCCGGGCACAGCAATGACGTCTCTAACATGGGGGGG